>PVKA01003414.1:0-110175 GCA_004027165.1 Ctenomys sociabilis
GCCTCCTCCAGCTCGATGCCTCCAGCTCTGTGCCTCCTCCAGCTCTGTGCCTCCTCCAGCTCTGTGCCTCTAGCTCTGTGCCTCCAGCTCTGTGCCTCCACTGTTCAGGCCCTGTTGCCCTCGGCCCTTGCCAAAAGCCCACCCTGCTGATCACTGTAGAACCCAGAACCGTGTTCAAGCCCTGGGCAGTGATCTCGCAGCGAGCCTGCTGAGCAGCTGCCCCTGGGTGGCCAACCGCATGGGTCTACTGCCCTGTGCGTCCACTGCGCAGCCAGGTCCCGGTCCTCTGGGCTTTCTATTCCTGAGCTCCTAGAAAGTTCTGTCCCTTCTCCTAATGTACTGCTGCCTGGTGTGACTTTCCAGACACAAGTCCTGCTTTCCTGGCTGCAGAGAGGCCGAGCTCCAAAGAGCAAGGTCCCAGCCTCGCTGCTGCCTAGGAGGACCCCAGCCCCACAGCGGTCCCAGTGGTCACTGTTCCTCCCAGCTGCCCTGCCTTGGGGATGGTAGGGGTTGGGGGCACATCCACAGCCATGCCGCCCGTGCATGATGGAAACAGCCAAGCAGTGGTGGTCGCAGAGCGGTCAGCCACAGCACAGCAGAGGAAAATGCACCTATTTGTTTGGACCATGTAAGTTTTTCTCCCTACAGAAACAGGCAACCCCTCGTGGCCCAGGCCCAGCTGTTCACCCCTCCCTACACCTGGAGGGAGCCTCACTGTGACCTCCGCACACTCAGCGCCAGTGGCACTCCTGCTGAACACGCTCAGAAAGCACGTGCCTAGCCACTGACGTCTGGGTTGACACTTCGCAATAGAAATCTGAATCCAAACGACTTTCTTCTTTTAGCAGGTTATTCCCAGCTGCTACTGGAAATGGAGTACAAGAAATTGCAGGATATTGGGAGAGGTGGGCAGTCAGAGCTCGGGACCTTGGAGGCTGGGCTCTGGGGTCCCTGATGCACCGACCCTTGTGCATGCAGCGTGACCTCCTCACATGTTGCCTGCTCTGTCAGACCAGAGCCTGGCAGAGCAGGGTGGGTCCACACCAACAGCAGGCAGCCCTAGGCCTGCTGCTGCAGTTCCCGGCCTGGGTCTTGGGCCCCACCCAAGGCCAGATCCAGGGTGGCACTTTCAGGCCCTGGAAGCCAGGCCAGGCCCAATGAGCGTTTTCCAAGCACTGACAGAAGAGGAGCTCTGAGGCTCTAGGCTGCCTCCTGCTGGGTGACTCCCTGAGGAGCCATACTTTGAGATCTGTGACACTGAGAGCTGGAGCAGAAAGGCCCACATGTCCTTCTGGGGTTTGCTGTCCAGCCCAGCAAGCGCTGGGTTACAGAACAGAGAGGCTGCCCAGGGCACAGGCACGGCCCAGCCCTGAAGCTCAGTCAGCTTCTCCTCAGTGTCTGACACCTGAGGCCACTAGGCTGCCTCTGCGTGACAGAGGCAAAGTGAATGAGGGCTTGGAATGCAGCGCTGCTCTGTGAGTGTCGGCACAGGAGGCTGAACCTGGGCTCTGCCTCTGACGCCACCCTGGCCTGGCACTCACGCCGGGGCCACAGCCTCTTACTACGAGTTAGTGGGAAGCGTTGCTCCATGCCTCCTCACGCCGCAGGACCCTCAGCACAGCTCTGGCCTTGAAGAGCCCAGCCTGAGGCTAGGGCCAGAGGACAGTCCCTAGTGGCACAAGTGCGGCAGCTGGCAGGGGCCGGCAGACACAGACAGTGGCCCTAGGGACACGGGCAGGACACCGCGCTGCTCACCGATTCGGAGCGCTGGCTCTTGGGTGGCGGCCCAGCATCGTCGTCAGCACCGACAGGCTCCAGGCTGCTCACACCCTGAGGGACATGGGAAGAGAAGGCAGTGGTGTGGGCTTCTGGGCCTGACCTGGCCACCACACTCAGCGCCTGGCTGAGCACGGCCCTGCTCTGTTCCGGGATGCGGCGACCTCGTGGTCTCCTCAGGAGCTGGTGCTTGGGAATGGGCTTTGTGGCTCTGGTCAGTAAGGTAAGAAGAAAGGTTGCAGGAAAGTGATTCTTTTATCTTAAAGTAGCCATCGAACACCATATCCCACTGTAGCCTAAAGACAGGGAGCCCGAGTTGCTGTCCCCAGGAATGAGGGAACCAGCCCCAGGAAGGAGCAGACAAACTTGGAGTCCAGCCCAGAGCTTGGCCGCTACACAGACAGCTAAGTTGGGTAGCATGCAGCAGAGGGATGCGCTGTGCGGAGTCAACACAGGAGGGCAGGTCAGAACTGACGCTGCAGGAACACCGCAAGGGCCATCCCTGGAATGGACAGCCCCAGCCCCGGCCCCGGCCCGCCTGGAGACAATAGCAGCTGAAGTGTGTGCAGTGGGGGAATAGGCCATGGGGACCCAGCGCCCTGCCCCCAGGCCTGGACCCACCCACATGCCTTCTGCACCACTGCCTCCCTCCTGGATCAGTGTTAGCACAGTGGCCTCACTGTGACCCAACAGGCTGAGTGCTGTGTGACCCGTGTGCACCCACGCTGCGACTCTGCTGTGTAAGTCACCCTGATGAAGACCCTGGTGGCACCTTGCTTGGGACCCTTCCGGAAGTCCAGGAGCTGCTCTTTTCTCCGTGTTTCCAGTAACTTCCTCCTTTGGCCTGGGACTTCATTGCTCCAGTGCAAACACCATGTGCTCTGACAGCTGAGGCCACTCGGTGGGAGTCGGCTTCCTGGGACACCATCTCCTAATGACAGTGTCCCAGTAGGTGCACCTATGCTTCGTTCTCTCCCTACCCCACCCTGTCTCAGTCCTGGAGATGAACCCAGGAGTGGTTGGCCACCCTGTTAAGTCCCAGCCCGTGTCAAACTTTATGGGAGACAGGGTCTCAGTACTGCACAGGCTGGCCTTAAATTTGCAGTCCTCCCACCTCAGCCTCTCAAGCAGCTTGCATTACAGGTGTGCACCACCATTCCGAGCTACTCTCTCATAACTGCATCATTTCTCCTTGCTCCCAGGTCATGCCTTTGTCTGTCTCCTCAAAGCCCACACCCTCAGGGTGCCATGACCTCGCAAATCTCTGCTCTCTGGTTACTAAGACTTGGGGAAGGAGGGTGGATCAGGTCTGGATGGAGAGGGGCCTCACAGAGGGAGGTGTATGGGCAGCAGGAAGCCTCTGTGAAACCAGACGCCAAGTCCTGCTGGGCACAGAGGCTGGGCTTAGAGGACAGATCAGCCATAGTCGCTGGCAGGGCAGAGCTGGGTCTGCAGTAGGACTCCTGGTTCTCTTCCAAAACTTCCTTGTGGCTTAGGGACCATGCGACTGATACCTTAGGATGCAGCTGACACGATGACTCTCACACCACCTGCCCAGCAGCTGCAGCCGGGCGGGGACAGTCTCACTGCCTCCCACAGGAAGCAGGACACGTGCCGCTCCATTGTTCCACTGCTTCACCTTCTCCACAGTCCGCTTGCCAGCACCTTTCCACAGTGGGGGCCTTGCCAAGGCTTCCCTCGAGGGTGCCGCTGCCGACGGGTGCGCGTCCTCGCCCCGCACCGGGTGGGTGTGTGAGTGCACACAGCATCTGCAGATCAGACACCGCCAGGCAAGGGGCACCAAAAGCAGCAGCTGCGCCCCTCACATAACGGGAGTTTTCTCTTGTGTGAAATACGCCTTCTGCTGGGGTGATTTCTGCCACCCCTGTATTCCCTAAGTCCAATACTCTTGCCAAGAACACACAATGAGGGACTGCTCTCACTGCCCCCAGCCACGAGCATTCTGAGAAGCCACATTACCGGAGGTGACAACTCAGATCTTTTCTTGCCCTCACACAGGAGCGTAGGCATCAGGCTGCTACCTACTCCAGAAAGGCAGTGCAATCGAAGGGAAGGGGGCAGTGTGCACTGCAGCCCCTGCAACCAGCTGCCACTTCGCTGGGCACGTGAAGGGCATGGATGCGGGCCAAAGGAAAACGCAGGCTGTTGCTTGTGCCTGAGCGAAGAGTTTCCCACTGGCTCCGGCTTCCTCTCCAAGAGTGGTCTGGATCTTAGCTCCACCTGAGCCCCAAGGCTCTCATCTTGTCCTGCTGTTCAAAATGCCTTCGGCAGCCCCCAGGGCCTACAGCACTATCAAGGTTTCTAAGAGGCCCCAGGGCCTTGCATTTGAGTCCAGTGTGTTTTTGAATTTTCCATCTATTATTTTATTTCACAAGAGAATTTCCTGACACTCTTCTCCCTGCCACCCTGGCTTTGGTTGTGTGTGCTCATCTGATGGGCTCAGTCTTGCTAAACATTCGTTTTTGAAGTGCAATCCCTACCAGACAGCACGGTCCCCAGAGGCTCAGTGTCATCTGCCCTGCCCTTCCCCTAAAGCTCTACTGCACCTTCAAGGTGACATGCAGACAGCACGTCTTACTGTCACTGTACAACTCTAGCTCTCTGAGGGGAGCCCTGTGTAAGCAATCTTTTATTGTTATCAGGGATCGAACTCAGAACTTGCACCTGCAGGCAGGGCTTGTGCTGCTGAGCCTCTCCCCGGCCCCTGTGTGATCAGCCTGGCACATTCCACAAAGGAGCCCCTCGGAGAGGAGCAGCAGAGGCGACTGAGGAAGCAGTGATGTCACACAGAAACAAAATATTTGAGACTTGGGAGCCCACGCACAGGGGCAGAGAAGCAAGGCACGGCCCCTGGCTTGCATTTGGCCCACAAATAGGTATGAAGCCATAGGCGGGGCCTGTGGCTGTGGGGAGCATGGTGTCCCCTGAGAAGCCCACCTGGACATGAGGCCCAGTCAGTGACATCACTTGAGGGACTAAGAACAAGGGAGGGCTCTAAGTGAGGGAAGGGCATCATGAAGCCCTACACGTGAGGACCACCTGTGGGGCGGCGAGGGTGTGCACCGGCACCACTGACGGCTACACCACTGTACCAGGCTTTAGCATGCATCACTGAGGAGAGCAGGCTGATTAGGGCTTGTGAAGGTAAACAGAAAGCTTTCATTTCTTAGTTTTAACCTTCAAGGAAGAGATTATATGATAGGAATGACATTTAGCACAGCCATTATGGAAACCAGTGTGGAAGACATTCTAAGAGGTTTTCTTTTCTGCATCCTGCGTGTTGGGGTTTTACAGGTGTGCGTTACCGCGCCCGGTTGGCGGGGCCAGCGCACCCCCATGTGGGGCCGGCGCGGCATGGGGAACCAGGGATCGAACCCTGGTCCCTGGGTTTACCTAAGCAAGCGCTTAGTCCGCTGAGCTATACCGCCGGCCCCCATTCTAAGAGTTAACAAGAGAACCACCACATGCTCTAGCTGGCCTCTCCCTGGATGCGTGTCCCAAGGAGATTAGGTGCTGAGCAGGCGGCTGGACTCTCCCCTGCGTCCCAGTGCTGTTCCTAGCAGCTGAGATGCAGCCTTACCCCGCCTGCCTACCAGTGGACGGTGGATACAGAAAACATGGTATACACATGCAGCCAATCCAGAAAGGGAGAACCCTGCCCCGTGTGAGGCCACTGAGTCAAGCCAGGGACCTGGTCTCACAAGACAGTGAGATCAGGAGGCTCACTCAGAGAAGCAGGTGGTCAAAGGGGGTCGCCAGAGTCCTGGTGGGCGCAAGTGCAGGGTGGGGGATAGTGGCCAAGGGGTGCAGAGCTTCAGCCACATCCGGGGAGGAGGATCTAGGGGGCTACTGCACCCATGACCGCCGGTCAGTTATGGCTGCGTTCTTGAAGATCAGAGATTTCCAGTGTCTTCATCACACAAAAAGGTAAGCAGTCACTGCATAAGGCATGCAAATTTCAAGCCAATAGGTTGTACCTGATAATATATGTGATTTTTATTTGTCAATTCAACAAATTAAAAAAGGAAGCCATCCTGCTTTGTATGTAGCCCTAAAAACGGAGGATGCCGGAGGCCTAGCGCTCAGCAGGGACTGACGATGACTGGAGCGTGCTCCCAGCCCCTCCCGCGCCCAGGGGCAGCACTGGGCACTGTATAAATGGGGCTGCGCTCTTCCACAGCTCCACAGAGCTAGTGATTCTCAGCCTACTCTGAGCAGGAAGGCACAGCTACTGGCCGAGCTCAGGCTCCACGGCATGGACCTGCAGGAGAAGATGAGATCTTGCCTGTGCTCCAGTCACTGCGGCTCTGAGTCACTGATCGGTAGGGGCTATGTGGGGACACGGATAAACCTAGCAGAAATGCCTTTACCCATATGTTGGACCTGACCCTCATGTAACCTTGTGACCAGGCAGGTGAGGCTGCACCCTTGGCTTGGAAGCCAAACACTGACTGCAGGAGCCAACCTTCCCAAGGTACTGTCCCTCAGATGCCAGGCTGGGTCCGAGGTCTCCAGCCAAAGGCTTCTAGTCTGCAGCTTGTTCTGTGCTCTGTCTTGCTGATTTTTTTCTCATTGCTGGGACAAAATACCAACACCAGAATTAAGGGAGGAAAGGTTTACCTAGCTCACAGTTTGTGGAGGTTTCATCTCGCAATCAGCTGGCTCCCAGGCAGGGTGGCACAGGGGCAACAGCTCATCGGGGCAGAAGACAACAAAAGGGGGCAGGGAGCAGACCTCCTGTCCTCCCTTACGCTACAGCAGCCCGCCTCCCCGGGGTGGGGCACCCGGACCACCTCCATGCCTTCCTCTTGCACAGACCGAGGACGTTTACAAGTGAAGACCTTGGGCCCTGCTGAGTCAAGCTGGAAACACTGTTTCCTGAAGTGAAGGCATGACACAAGAGGTCCAGGTTGGCCACTGTCCGAAAGCCTGTCCTCTGTGAGTGCGCGAGGCTCTGGGGGCGTCCAGACGCAGACCGCAGCATGACCGCAGCTGGCTTGAACATCTGAAGAGCTCAGGCAGCATGTGCTGAAGAAGCGGGCGGCCCGCATGCTCCTTGGCAGGCCCACTCACCACGACCGGAGACCCGGCCGCACGTCACCTGTCTGGCTACGGTTTAGAGGAGCTTGCAATCACATGCTGGATAGGAACTGTGCTTCACATTCAGGAGGGGCAGCGAGGGAGAAGCAGTCACTGTGCACCTGGAGCTGTCCCTGGAGCCCTCGGCCGAGTGGACTCGGGTGGTGACATCACAGTGAAGCCTAGAGAGAAGGGTTCACTGCACTCACTCGACTTAAACGTCCACTGTGACTCAATCACAGTCACAGACGAGATGCGAACAGTGGCGCTGCAGCTTGGCTCAGCTCTTTTCAGACGGCAAGATGTCACTCAGAGCAACACCAGGTTATTTCTTGGGCTGGGCTGAGGTCTGAGTAAAGTTTACTTCTTATAGGGGATAGAGTCATCACAGTGGTTCTGGGGCCACCACAACTTGAAAATTAAAGCAACACTGGGTGTGAAACAACTAATTGTTGGAGTTAACAAAATGGATTCCACGGAGCCACCCTACAGCCAGAAGAGGTACGAGGAAATTGTTAAGGAAGTCAGCACCTACATTAAGAAAATTGGCTACAACCCTGACACAATAGCTTTTGTGCCAATTTCTGGTTGGAATGGTGACAACATGCTGGAGCCAAGTGCTAACATGCCTTGGTTCAAAGGATGGAAGGTCACTCATAAAGATGGCAGTGCCAGTGGAACCACACTGCTTGAAGCTTTGGATTGCATCCTCCCGCCCACTCGCCCCACTGACAAGCCTTTGTGGCTGCCACTCCAGGATGTCTACAAAATCGGTGGTACTGGCACTGTCCCTGCGGGTCGAGTGGAGACTGGTGTTCTCGAACCCGGCATGGTGGTCACCTTTGCTCCAGTCAGTGTCACAACTGAAGTCAAGTCTGTTGAAATGCACCATGAAGCTGTAAGTGAAGCTCTTCCTGGGAACAATGTGGGCTTCAACATCAAGAATGTGTCTGTTAAAGATGTCCGACGTGGCAATGTGGCTGGTGACAGCAAAAACGACCCACCAATGGAAGCAGCTGGTTTCACTGCTCAGGTGATTGTCCTGAACCATCCCGGCCAGATCAGTGCTGGCCATGCCCCTGTCCTGGGTTGTCACACAGCTCACATTGCTTGCAAGTTTGCTGAGCTGAAAGAAAAGATTGATCACTGGTCTGGTAAGAAGCTGGAAGATGGGCCCAAGTGTTTGAAATCTGGTGCCATGGTTCCAGGCAAGCCCGGGAGTGTCGAGAGCTTCTCTGACCTCCCACCTCTGGGTCATTTCGCTGCTCATGATATGAGGCAGACAGTTGCTGTGGGTGTCATCAAAGCTGTGGACAAGAAGGCTGCTGGAACTGGCAAGGTCCCCAAGTCTGCCCAGAAAGCTCAGAAGGCTAAAGGAATATTGTCCCTGCCACCTGCCACCCCAGTCTTAATCAGTGATGGAAGACCAGTCTCAGAACTGTTTCTTCCAATTGGCCGTTTAAGCTTAATAGTGAAAGACTGGTTAATGATAACAATGCATCGTAAAACCTTCAGAAGGAAAGGAGAACGTTTTGTGGACCATTTTTTTGTGTGTGTGGCAGTTTTTAAGTTATTAGTTTTTAAAATCAATACTTTTTAATGGAAACAACTTGACTAAAAATCTGTCACAGAATTTTGAGACCATTAAAACAAAGTTTAATGAGAAAAAAAAAATTAAAACAACAGCTGAGGCTGTGTGTAACTTAAAGATGGAATTAAGTACAAGACAATACCTGACTACACTGAGCTCACGTTTCCTGAGCGCCTGGCATGGCCTCTCCCCACTGGAGCCCTCACTCCAGGTGACACTGGTGGTGCCTGGGTCCCCCGGGGGCGCGGGGGGGGAAGCCAGGCGAAGTGCACTCCTCCACTTGTGCCACCAAGCCCAGAGGCCCTGCCCTTCCGCCGAGTAAGGATGAGGCCTCCGCTTGGGCCTGCTGAGGTGACACGCAGGACGGAGCTGCGAGCAGGGTGCTGCCTGTGTTATCCCAGCATGGCGGTGCCAGAGTACAGGCTCAGAGCCCAGCGAGCCCTCGACCACGAACGCATTCCAGGCCCCAGCCCCTCCAGTGCTGCCCTCTGGGAAGGCAGCAAGCAGCTGGCAGAGCGCCGGAGACCGGAGACCCACAATCACCCCTGTCTCTGACACAGGTGAGCCCCAAGGCTGGCCCCGCGCAGAATGCTCGGCTAACATGCGTGGGCTGGGAGCACCAGTGCAGGTGAACCAGTTCTCTTCTCCTTTATACAGGCTCTGTGCTGTTGCACTCAGAGCATGAGCAACGAGAGATGAATCTGCTTCCTGTGTGGAGATGTGGGCAGGCACGTCCACGTCCACAGTGCTGTACGAGCTTACTCCCTAAGGTTCCCTTCCCTGAAGGATTTAAGTGACACTATATATACACGAGGATAATTAATAACTAAGCAATAACACTCCCCCAACAGGGGTCTCCTGATGTTGCCCAAGTTGGCCTCAAACTCCTTGGTCCAAGTAGCTGGGCCTCCAGGTGGGTGTCACTGAACCTGGGGACCGTGTGCCACCTCCCTGCTCTTCTCTCATTGTGTCCTGTGCCTTTGGGTGCCATGACCAGCAGAGGGCTGGGAACATCAGGTGGGAAGTCCAGGGTGGCAACTGCACCCCATCCTGAGGGTTCTCATGAGGTCCAGAGCTGCCAGCCCCGTCCCGCATGGGACAGAAATCACCCAGCACTCTTTGCCCGTGCTGTCATGAGTCACTGTCACAGTGCCAGTACCTTGGCATGGGGTTCAGTACAGTCTGTGACATGCTGGCCTGAGTACATGCGGGCCTCAGGTACTTAACATGAGCACCCTGCAGGGCAGAAACTGCCGTGACTGCCCGCACAGGTCCGCGTGGCCACAGGGAGGCCAGATGATTGAGTTTGCATGACCACAGGACTCGGGAGGGCCTGGGTGAGGCCCCGCTGCTGCGCCCGCACCGTCCGGCCTCCCTCTGCCTGCCAAGGAGCAGGACATGGTGTGCGAGGGCAGCAGGCACCCTGTATCCTCTCTGTGCTCCAGGAGGCCTGAGGCCCACTCTGCTCCCTGCGGAGGGCACCCCTGAGGAGCTGGCCACTCACTGGCTTCTTCTGTTCCTCCAAGCGGCAGCGCCAGGGACTCAGCACTTTAGTCTCTCATGGGTTCTCTAGAGCGTGGGGAAGGTCTGAAGAAAGTGGGAGGCCAGAGCCCCTCCCGGGCACTGCTGTTCCCCACTTCCCTGCACAGGGTGCTCCAGGCTGCTCCCCTCCAGGAGCCTGTTTCCTTCCCATGGGAACTTGCGGGGCTGAAGACAAAGCTCTTTCTCCCTTGAGCAGTGAGTGGCGACCTTTGAACCTGCACTCCAGGTCCCCTAGCTTTGAAGGCCTCCGCAGGCTCCCAAGGGGCAGTCTCTGCCCCCAGGAGGATGAGCTCGCCTTGTGAGGGCCTGCCTGGCCACTGCTCAGCAGCAGGGTGCTGTTAAGCCTCCTGCTCAAAGCCGCCTAGCCTGGCCCAGTACCCAGCATAGCAGGTGACAGGCCCTTCCTTCTTTCTCTTCTGCTTCCGCTTCCTCCTTCTGTAGCTCTCTGATAAGCCCTTCTCTTCTTTCTCCTCCTCTCTTCTTCTACCTCCTGCTCCTCCTCTTCCTCCTTTTTGTCTTTCTGAGACAAGGTTTTGATATGCAGGTCAGGCTGGCCTTGCATTCACTTTGTAGCATAGGCTGGTCTTGTGCTCACAGCAATCCTTCTGCCTCAGCCTCCCAAGTGCTGGGATGACAGGTGTGCACCACCTTGCCTGGCTCTATTTTGTTCTGGTTTATTTCTTAATTTATCTTCCCCTCCTCATCAGAATGCAAGCCGGACCTCCTCTATCAGCCTCTTGTCTCCTCCCAGTGGTTTCTCCAGCGTCCAGGCTGGTGTCTGACACACAGCTTGTGTGTTGTGCTTTGAACACTCAGGGGTGAGAGATGACAGTGAATGTGCCACGTGGCCACAGTGTCACGATGCACACAGAATCCTACACATGTGCATTTGTAAAGCCAAGACAATATGTGGAGAGATCCGAAACACAAACACTCAGTAGTAGAGAAAAAATTAACCTTTCTTCTAGTAATTATGTACTATTTGATTAAAAATAGTAACTATACAATTTGAAAAATAAAATATGTGAATGAATGAAGGCTCCTCAGCCCGGAGACAAGGTGGTCGGTCAGGGCGGTGGCCTAGCCCAGAGCCGCAGCACTCTACCATCCAGAACCTTCTGAGCAAGTACAGCTGGCCCAAAGGGAAGCCCCACCCGGACCTTGTGAGACGTGAAACAGGTGGATTTCATGCTGGCATTGGATTGTGTCCCCAAGAGCCCTCATCATGCACACACAAATATTCTGAACTCTGAACCACTTCTGAGCCCGTGTGCCTCAGACAAAGTGGTCGCGGCCTGGACAGAGATCTCTCTTGACCTTTGTCTGCCTCTGTCTCTGGGTCTGTCTCTATCTCAGCCCCTCTGTCTCTCGTCTCTTCTCTGTCTATCTGTCTATCTCTGCCTCTCTGTTTCTGTCCTGCCCCTCTGTCTCTCCTCTCCCCTCCTCTCCTCTCTCCGTCTCTGCCTCTCTGTCTTGCCCCTCTCTCTCATCTCCTCTCCATCTCTGTCTGTCTTTGCCTTTCTGTTTCTCTGTCTTGCCCCTGTCTCTCGTCTTTCTGTCCCTATCTCCTTCTTCCTCTGATAAGCCCTTCCCTTTGTCTCTCTCTTTTTCCTCCCTCCCTCTCTACTATCTACAATCTTAGAGCAATATTATAGCAATCTTGTCATCCTAGCACCTTTTCTACTAATTGACAAAAGTAACTATTTACTGATACTATGATCACATGTATTAAAATACTCTGAAACCATAAAGAGATATCAGTCACAAAACAAATACTTTTCTAAGAACTTCCAAATGCACAGTGTAGATGAAAATATATGTCTTGAGGAAGCGGGCAGCTCTGGAGACAACAGCACCTTGGGGCAGGCCCCGACCGACGGTTTGGCTTAATACTGCTTTCCGCTGCCCACTCACATGAATGCCTCCAATATGTTCAGCCCCGGTCACTGTCTGCTGGTTAACAGACACTGTGTTTGGAAGTCAGAAACATGGGACTAGGAGAAATGACCGGTCAACCCGTGCAGGACACTGGCCGCTCATTCAGAGTGCGCTTACCTCGGGGGAGGACGGGGAGCTGGGCGGCAGTGGGGGCACGGCCATCTGCTGGACAGCATCTTCATTTCTGCGAACAGGAAAACATTCGGGATCAGTACTAGCAAACACCAAGGTCTTGGCTGGGGCTCTCAGTGCTGGCCAAGCACTCCAGGGAAAACAGCCATGTAGCACCACTGAACCACTTGGGTACTGTCCCAGGACAGAGATAGATAAGGGCAGCAGCGAGCCGTGCACCAGGGCCAGGGCCACTGCAGGGAGGGGAAGGCAACCTCCTAGCACTATGTGGAGGGTTTCTACATAGCACACGTGACCTGCAGGCTCTGGGGACTGGGAAGGCCCCAGCCTCCCCATCTGGTACATGTGGGCTATGGGGCACCAAGGACAGGCCATGTGGGTGTGGGAGAGTCCGGGCACTCCATGCTGCCCCAGTGGCCTGGGGCACCTCTTCAGCAGGGCGATGGGCACCAACAGACCCTACAGTGCCCACTTCTTCCACAGAATAAAGAGCTCTCCGAGGTGCTTTGTGGGCAGGCTCACGGTGGAGAGCCTGTCTAGCCTGTGTGATTCCTCGCACCACAGGCAAAACACACACCCAAACCCACTGATGTTGCTGCCCTGCCCCATGTGTTTGGTGCAGGCAGAGGAGCTTCTGCTGACGGGGCGGGCACGTGGAGGTCCCCATTTCATCACTTCTTACTGGATGACGATGTCTCTGTCTGTACCACTGCTTTGCCACTTTTACACTTCAGTCCACGATGGTTGACTTCTCCAGGAAGCCCAGCCCTCAAATTCATAGGCTCTGTGCCCTCCCTGTCCACTTCCACATAACCAGCCTCCTGGCTTTGCAGTCTACATATCTACCCCTACTTCATGTCTCTGCTGGGTGTGTTACAAGGATGTCAAAAAAAGGAAAGGTATAGAGCTTTTTCACAGCTTCAGATCCCAGGAGGCCCTGTGGCCACTGCTCCCCAACTGAGTGGACTCAGGCAATGCCTGCCTGTGGGCTCGCAGGGACTCGGAGCTACTCCTGAAGCCTCCTGTTCCCAGCTGTACCAACGGCCCTCAGCATGGCTCGCTGATTCTACCCCTGAACTGCGCTGTCCTTCTGCTCCCTGGCTAAGGTGGGGCACCCAATTTCACCCCCTTGCACCCACCTTCCCAGTAACCTTCCCCCTGCCCTGCCTCAGCAGCCCTTACAATCCTGCTGTCACAGCTGGTCTATTCCCTCCCCAGCTTCAGCTCCTGCATCTGGATCAGCCTGCTCTGTTGTACTGTGGGAGAAATCCACTCAGGAGCTGTGGGGCTCTGGGAATCACTTCTCAGGTTCTGGGAAAGTGGCTGAACTAAGGAATTCCATGAGCGTGTAAATCCTCCCCAGAGCAAGGCAGAACATAAAGCGATGAAGCCAGGTGCCACTTCTTGCCTTAGCCCACGCCGATTGTCCGGTGTGTCCTGAGACCGGAAGTGCCACAGAACAGGAGGAACAGGTCTGTTTTTGCTGAGGGCACCTCACCCCAGAGCAGCTGTCTGGCCGAGCGTGGGTGTTGCCGTGGGCTGCTCTCACACATGGCAGGTCAGTTTCCCAGGGAGCGGTTGCACCTCCCAGGGTGACCCCTGGTGTCTCCTGCACTGTCCCAGACCCCACAAGGTGCAGGAACATGTGGAAGGAGTTAGGCAGAAGGCTTTCCGACCTTCTTCAGTGGCCGTCAGCACTGGCCAATTGCTGCTGAGGATCACGAGTGAGTGGGCCAAGTGAGCTCACACTGCCGACAAACGATCCCTGAATAGTGCAGCTTCAATGGCCTTGTAAGTCCATTTCCATTTTTTAACCTCACATCACAGAAAACCTGCAATTAGTGGTCATGGACAGAAGAAAGCGCTGAAAGAAGTTCCCTCTCATATCCCTCACCAGCCTCTCATGGTGGTGGTTCACACAGCTCGACCTCAAACTGTGGCCAGCCAATAGCAGCTGCTCTAGAGAAGAATGGGGGTCGGGCAGGGAGCCTCAGGCCAGCCCGCAGCCCGGGACCCTGGCCTTGGGGTCGCACCTTCCATAAGGATGCAATATGCTGGCTTTAGGCCGAGTCTCTCATTTTCACGCAGTTGCCCTGCATTTCTTGGGCCCTGGGGCCCCAACAGCATGGTGGAGAGAGAGCTGCTGGTGTTCCTACGGTCATCTTCAAGAGCCCTTGGAGAGAGCCAGGTTTGGATCTAGAACTGTCCCCAAACTCAGCGGCTCGGGGCAGGCGACGGGCTCCCGGGCACAGCGCTCACCGGTGGGTCCTCCCTCTGTGGGTTCACAGCGGCAGGTGCTGCTGGGAGACAGGCAGTGCAGGGGTGAGCCTCTCGGGGCCCCGCCCCACGCCCAGGTCCCTGGCAGTGAGAGGCTGCCCGGGCTGTGTCCTTTGCCTGCCACATCCTGCCTTGGACCTGCTGACTTTAGATTAAGCAGTGAGCCCAAACACCTGTCCACGTTTCAGTTTGGGGTGCCAGGCATTCTGTTCCAGCGACACGAAGGTGATTGAAACAGAGTATTTTTGCCTGGACTGGGTGAGAGCTATTTTCCAGGCTATAGGGCCCTGGGTGGGGTACAGTGGCCTCCCAGTCAAAGACTGGTTATAATTATAACCACTGGCTGTAATACAACTTACATGTGTCAGTTTTTGAGACAGGCACCCAGTGTGAGTCATGACCCAGAACCGTGCCGGGCAATGGGGGCACCAGATCGTTAGCCATATCCCCGTCCAGCACCCTTCATACGCTCTAGATCCAGCATCTCTGCAAAGCGCCACTTGTGCCGCATGGGGCTTTGGGGGATGTCAGACATGGCTGTAACACTGTATGACACAAAATTACTAGTGGGTGTACAGGAAGAACTCAAAGCAGGGTCTCCAGAGGGACACCGCAGGCCATGTCCACGGCAACATCACCGAAGGGCAGAAGCATTGCGAGGGTGGATGGGTGTGGGAAAGGTGGACAGAAGAGGGGGCACACACATGGAACTTCACTCGGCACGAAGGAACAAGGACATCCTGACACACTGTGGGAAACCCTGCCAAGGGAGAGAGGCCGCTGAGGCCGTCTGGGCAACCTTGCCTCAAAATGAAAAATAAAATGGTTCAGAAAAGCAGCTAAGCAACAGTGCCCCAGGTTTGAGCCCTGGTACCTGGGGGTGGGGAGAAAAGGCCGCAGACTGCACCACTCTGCCCACCGGAGGAGGTGGAGTCAGACTCACTAGGGAACATGGAGTAGCCTCGGCCTCCTGGGTGAAAGGCGGAAAGGATTCACGGTGGGAAGGGGAAGGCGTGCGTGACAGCGGGGGTGGCGTGGGTGGACTGGGAGTCCCTCGGGCATAGCTGTGTGTGCAGGCACGACGGGCACAGCAAGGATGATACATTTTCTGTCATGTTTCAGTTTAAAAAATAATTGAATACGAACAGAAACTAAAATGTGATGGCAAATGCCTGACTTTCTCAGGACAGCATCTAAAACCATGACCTCTGCGAGGACCGTGCTGGCCCTGCCTTGCACATCTCCACGGCTGCCCGCTGCTCTGTGCCAGCAAAGCAGGATTTGCCCCTGAAGCTGTGCTCAGCCTCCCTGGCCCGGCAGGGCAGTGTAAGCCTTCCACGCCCTGTTCTGTGAGACCACAATGACCGCCTTGTGGCCAGGGCACCCTCGCTGTGCCTCAGGCTGCACCCGTGGGGTGGAGGGGCAGAGGGAGCTCAAAGGCCCATCCAGGGCCTGGATACTATATCCTGATCATTTTAAGTTCAGAGACGTGAAACGCTCAAGTGCAGAAATGAGCTTTCTAGGTGGAATGTGACACTGAGTTAACATGCAGGGGCCTGACCCAGGCCTGCCCTAAATGAAAGCAAAGTCGCCTTGGGGAGAAGCAGCATGCTCTGTGAAAGGCTGCAGGCGAGGCGGAAGGAAGAGGCCACCCAAGTGGCCGAGTGTCAGATCTGAGCACTGTGGGACTGTATTTATTTGGCATCCCATAATTCTTTGTTTTTTTTTTTTTTGAAGTACCGGGGATTGAACTCAGGATCCTGTACTTGCCAGGCAAGCACTTATTCTACTGAGCTATCTCCCTGGCCTGCACCATACTCTTGAAGCATCATGCTGACAAATCCTGCCTACAAACTGGAATTCATAAGCTATTTAAGTTATGATTGAGATGGGCAGTGCAGTACAGACAGAGTTCTGCTAGCATCTCAGAGTGGACCGAAGGTGGACTGGGCCACATGGGACAGGAGGGGCCCAGATGCCAGCATCTACTCCCCTCCTCCAGTGGCTCCTGGGGTGTCTGGGTTGCCTGTGCTCCAGGAATGACGTTCTCCTCTGTACTTGTGGGGTGCTGTACTGGTCCACAAGAGCCAAGAAGACGCTTCCTAGCAAGTTCGAGGGCCCACGCTCCTGTTGGGCAACCTCTGAGCTTCCCAAAGAGCGCGGCAGACCCCACTCAGGCTCAGGAGGCTGGGTGTGCTCCCATACTGGGATTCTGTTTGCTTAGTCTGTGGCCCGCAGCAGACGTGACCTGCTCTGCACCATCTTCCTGAGGCCCGAGACTCCCCGGGGTGTGGGTCCCCTGCCATCCCTGGGGAGGGGCTGCACTGTGGCACCAGTCTTGGCTGGGGAGTAAAAGCCCAGCCCCTGGGAGCTCAGGCCGGGCTCGGGCCATCTACTGCTCTGCTTTCATTCCTCAGGGCCAGATCTGCTGACTCAGGAAGACAGAAAGGATTTAAACAGCATGCGAGCAGGTGACTCAGCATCCCGTTGAGGGACGTGGCTGGGGACAACAGCTCAGCCCATATTTCTAATTACAGAAACAAGATGTATAGCCGTCAGTGCTGTGAGCTGGTTCCACGCCAGCTCAGTTTTCCTCCTTGTGCCTGGCAGCCTACACTAAATCTTTCCCAGGTCTTGGTTTCATTCAGTTTCCATTGCCCCAGGAGTTTCTAAATGGTGCACATTTCCACACGTAACTAAGTAACGGAGTGCAGCTGTTACGCATGACGCTGTGTCCAACAGAGCAGAAGGCAATGGCAGGAGCTCCCAGCACCACCTTTACTCTCTGCTTCTAGCTCCGTCGGACGTGGAGATTCCTCCTCCGGCGTGAGCAAAGAGCCCTGTGCTGAGGGACAGCTCAGGACCCAAGCCCAGCATGTGAGGTGACCCGGATGTGCAGGGCGACAACGTGCTCTCTGCAATTCTAGTTCTAAGTAATTAGAGATTTATAGGATTGCCCAAAATCTACTGACATGAAAGAGGAGGGCAGCGAGCACGCACGTATAGGCAGCTCGCTCATTTGCACTAATGATCCACCGATTCCCTGCCAGTCACAAATCAGTGAGTACAGGAGTGACTACTGAAGGAGCATGACAAGCGCACGATCACACTTGTGTCACCACAGACCAGTGGCCCCGGTTAATTAAACTTTGCCTGCAATACATCGTCATAGCTTTCTGACATTATTGCTCATGATATTCCAAAGCCTATGGCTGATCCCATTTTTATTTCAACTGCCAATAAATTTGGATAAGAGCTGATGAGGTTGAATAATGGACAGGTAAGAATTAATAATTTCAACTAATGAAAGATGTTTTGCTCGGCAGAAGCACTAACTATAAAGAAATTATAGGGCTAGCCAGATAGCTCATCAGATTAAAGTGCCTGCTTAGACAGAGCAGTGGCCAGGGTTCAATCCCCAGTACCAAGGCCATGCCAGCCCTGCCCCTGGGGTGCGCTGAGATGGGGACTGAGACTGGGTATGGTGGCATGTGCCTGTAATCCCAGCCTTGGGCAGCTGAAAATAGGAGGATCATTACAAGTCCAATTTGTGTAGTGAGACCCTGTAGACCCTGTACTAAATACATTAAAAAAAAAAAAAAAAAAGCATAGTTACAAGCAATACACAGCTATACTTTTGTTGACCACAGTCATGGCGTGAGGAGGACTTCAGTGTTGGTTTCCTCAAACTTTACAGTGGGGTGCGTGCGTGTATGGGGTGCATGCGTGTGTGGGGTGCGTGCATGTGTATGTGTGCGTGCATGCGTGCGTGGTGTGTGCGCGCGTGCGTGCGCATGCGCATACTAGAAAGCGAGCCCGGGGTGCCACGCTGAGCCAGGCCTCAGCCCCAGGGCGCAGCCTAGATTGTTCTCTCCCTCTCTCTGTTCCACTGAGCCACAGGGCTGGTTTGTGCCAGTGCCTGCTGCAGAGAGAAGGTGCTCCGGACCTCGGGCCGCCTTCCTCCCGCTTTGCTGCCTTCTGCCTGCCACGCCCGCGCTGCTTCCCCTCTGCCAGCCGCCCTGCCTACAGCCGGCTATGGACTGCGACCTCTATGAACCTCTCCTCTTTTATCTGGGGTGTCAGGTATTCCTTCCCAGCCACAAGGAAGTAACTAGGCAGTATTTTAATGAGAAGTGCATTTAATCTGTAGGTCGGTTTTGGCAAGGTGGCCCTTGTAATGTACTAATTCTGCCTGTGCAGGAACAGGATGATTTTCCACTTCATGCTCTCGCCTTTCGTTCTTAGAACCCTCGTTTCCATCGTAAAGGGCCGCACCTCCTGGGCTGGGCTGAGGCCTAGGTATTTACTTTTGGTTTCCGGCTACTGGGCATGAACAGTTCTGATTTCCTGCCCAGTGCATCCGCTGTGTGTGTATGGGATCTGTCGATTTCCGGGTACTGATTTTGCATCTTGCCACTAGGCACTGGCTTAACAGACAGATAACAGGAAGAAATTTTCCTCCTTTGGAAGTCTGAGTAAAAAACTAGAAACTAACATAAAGATGCCCTGGGCAGAAAGAAAAAGGGCGCCGTGGTATAAGTGCTCAGAGAGATGTGGCCACAGCGGGTGAGGTGGAAGCTTTGGGGGAGGAAAATGCACCACGTTAGTGCTGGGCCGGGAGGCAGGCCCGGTCTGCCATCCCTGGGAATGGCCAGCTCGCGCTGACGGTGACCACGGGAACGGGAAGAGCCATCTCCATCACATCCACACCAAAGTCCTCAGCCCCGCTCCATGGTGAAATTGTGCTGACCATTTAAAATTTCGCAAAATCACAATGAACGAGATTGGACTTTTACTTTCTGTGTTCTATAGATGCTGAGGACTAGAGGGAAAGAAGCCAACAGGCTCTTCCATCCCCTAACGTTAATTCAGACTTGCCTGTCATTTCAGTCAACAGAGAATGAGCCTGCTCCTCCTGCTAGAGCCACAGAGAGACAGATCTCCACCTGTGGCCACGCCCCGGCTCCGGGGCTCGGCCCCCAGCAGAGCTCCCTTCCGCCCTGCTGCTGGCAGGCATGCTGGCGCTGGCTGGGGGCACTTCTACCTGCTCTGGTTGTTTCCTGCTGACAGACATGCATGCAAGTGTCCCAAGCAGTGAGGCATCTCTCATGTTTGCGCACAGCTGACAGAGAGGGCTGCTGAGAACTGAAATGTGCACGCCTCAGCTACCACGTGAAACCCAGAGGACACACCCGGGAAAGCCTACAGTCAGAAGGGTCTACATTTTCTTCTCGTGGTAATAAGAAAAGGAAAGTCTATTTCCAGACTAGACAGTGATCTTGTTAGACCACCAAAATGGACGATCCCCGGACGGCACCGGAGGTGTCTGCCCGTCTCACCTGATGAGAACCAGCTTCACTCTGCCTGGGGCCGCCTTGATGATGGCAGACGCGTTCTGATGGCTTCTCCCATATAGAATCTGATTGTTTATCTGTTTGGGAAAAAAGAAAATGCACTTGTAAGAATGCAGCCTGTGTATTTACATATAAACATACATGTGTGCTTCTATGTGGACTTAGCACCTACGTGGGCACTTAAGAGTGAAACACGAAAGTCCGTTTACTTTGTGTGTACATATGCAGGACTCACTAGTACAAAAATGTAAGTTTTCTTTAGATGCAGACACTAACTCTAAGCTGCCATTAAAAATCTCAGAAGCAGGGCCAGGGAGATGGCTCAGTGGAATAAGTGCTTCCCTGGCAAGTGCAAGGGCCTGAGTTCAATCCCCAGTTCTGTTAAAAAAAAAAAAAAAAAAAAAAATCTCAGAAACTCAGTCTTTGGCCATTTCACTTTATGAGAAACTAGCTGAACTCAATGCAAAGGCTTTATGGTGAAGACTTCATGTCTTACAGGTTCCTCAGATTCCCAAAATGTGTAGAGAACAGTCCACGGTGCAGTATTCCCTGTGCTCTGCAAGGCCAAGTGAACAGGGCTCTGTATATGGAACCAGATTAGCAAGTAGCATGAGGTTTGTTACTTGGAGGAGGTGAAAGTGGTATTTCTGCTTGAAGGCAAATTTGCAGAAAATCATCTTTGGTGCACAATCACTGAGCCTCTTGCTTGTGCCAAGATATGGCTGGATTTTTAACTTGATTTGCTTCAACTAAACATGATGTAACAACATTGGGCTGGCGCTTTCCCAGGGCAGGGGTAGCTGGCATCATGCTCCCATGTCCCCAATGACATGACACCAGTCTATGCTGTCCCCGCCTCACGGTGGCCTGTCACTGGGTCTGTTCCCAGGACAGCTCTGAGCCCTCCAGGAGCAGTGGAGAATGAAGCTGCCCTGGACCTCAGTCCCAGTCTGTCAGGCTGGTGGCTCTGAAATGTTGCACATGAAAGAGCCCCTGCCACCACCATGGCTGTCACGAGCATGTGCACATGCCCTTGTGCAGAACAGAGTCCCGCCTTTCCCCATCTGGAGAGGCCAAGCAGGATCATGGCCAGCTCTGCAGCCGGTGAGGGCCTAGCAGCAGGCGTTGCACCACCCAAGGCGTGCACACGGCTCCCCCTGCCCCCGGGCACTGACCCACTGACCACACAGACCCGTGCTGGCACACATCGTCCCTCAGAGCTTGGTTCCCTCCTGGGATGGAGCTGGGCACCTGCTTTCCACTTCACTGGAGTTTCAGGAGCACTGGCCTTATCTGATGTATCAGAATGTAAGTTCTTGAAGTAGCTTATTGGATTTTTGGTGGTGTTGGCGGAGATGTCACCACTTCCTTTCTAATTGCACTGACATAAGTCTGTCTTCCCTTTTGTGCTCAGCCTGGCTAAGGGCTGATCCATTGTCTTTGAATCACCTAAAGAACCAACTCTTTGAATCACCCATCCTTTGGATGTTTTTAGTCTTAATTTCATTAATTCCCATTCTTTCCTTCTATAATTTAAGATTTGGGCTGCTCCTCTTCTGGGACCCTGAAGAGCATCACGAGGCTGTTCATGTGGAATCTCACAGCTGTGACTTCCCTCTTAGAGCTGCTGTCACTGTGCCACCAGGTCTGGCCTGTGGTACTTCCACTGTCACCTGATTCTAGGGGCTGTAGTTTTTCTTCTCTGCTTTCTTCTGTGGTCTACTGATTTTTCAGCAATGTGTTATTTAATCATCAAGTGTCTGCAAGTCTTAGTATAAAACAGTTTCACTACTGAAATGAAACATAGGTAGCTTTCAACTCTCTAGGTAGCTTTATACTTCCTGATCTCTAAGCAAAACACATTCCAGAGAAAATGCAGCAAGTAAATAGGGCTGTGAGTCATTTTATGCATAATTAGGGGGCCACTTATGCTATAACTGAGAAGCACCTGTCTTCTGAGCACACTATTTGCTAAGCAGCAGATGTGGGTGATTTTCCAAGTATAGCACAGGCAAAAAAAGAGCTGCCACACCTCCCCGAATCCGTGGTTATTTGTGATCAGCAGTGGCCACTGTTTACCAAGGACTTGGTCTGTGTGATGCTTGGCCAATGTCCTCACCAATGGTGCCTCTTTCAAATCTCAGTGCACACACAAAGAAAAGCTTGGTGTGGTGTTAGTGAACACCTGTAACCCCAGCACTTGGGAGAATAAGGCAGGAGGATGGTTGTGAGTTCAAAACCAGCCTGAGCTACAAAGTGAGCTCAAGCCTGGCCTGAATTGCATAGTGAGACCCTGTCTTAAAAAGATAATCAATCAATCAATCAATCAATCTCAGCACAACCTGGGCGTCATTTACTCAGACTAGATTATGAAACTGACTCTCTGAGGTTGAGCCATTTGCCCAAAGTGAAATGGCTACCTTCTCATGTTTTTTGAGAAGGGTCTTACTATGTAGTGCACGCTGGCCTTGAGCTCACTGTGCCGCCCGGCCTGGCCTCATACTCATGGTGCTCCTCCTGTCTCAGCCTCCTGAGTTCTGGGATTATAGCTGTGCACCACCACACTCTGCTAGTAGCTTTAGATTCTCTAAAGAGAAATCTGTCATCCTAGGGCACCAGTGTAACTGTATGATGTTCCTGAAAGATAAAATCAGATGACTTCTAAAGGGAGTCTTTATGAACACGGCTGTGTGATGCCACGTTCATAAACTGAGAAGGCATGTGCTGACGTGGCCACCAGAGGCCATCCGTGGCTGAGTGCACGGAGGAGATGCTCAGTGCTGACTGTTACAGTCCCTCTTCCCGCAAACAAACTGCACCCTGCACCGTAATAGACCCTCATGAATTTTTTACTGTATAAATAAATATAGATCGACCATATTTTAGCTTCTGTGGCCACTAATGTTTTTCATTGTGGGAAGATTCTTGCTCTAGGCACAGGAGTGGCCATTTGGACTCTGTGGACCCTGCACAAATACTGCAGTTCATTCACTTTCAGCATACTAGGGAGTAGGAGACGGTACTTTCCCCAAATTCCTCCCACCCAAGGTGACTCAGTGATACAGGGCAAACATGCAGCCATGTCCCTGTCATTTTTCTTTTTTAAACATATTTTAGTAGAGTCTACAGGGTCTCACTACGGAGATCGGACTCATAGTGATCCTCCTGTTTTCACTCTCCCAAGTGCTGGGATTACAGGCACAAAGCACCATGCCCAATCTCAATCTCCCAGCTGTGTGACACTCAGCATGCCCCGGGGGGCAGGGCTGGCACAGCACACTGGTGATCAAACCCTGGCTGCTGTGCTTTGCCTAAGCAGGTGCTTTAGTCTGCTGGGCTATCCGGCCAGCCCTTGAAAGGTGAAACAATTTCCATTACTACTTTTTGGTTCTGGGAAGTGAACTCATGACCTTGTACTCGCCAGGCAGGCATTTTGTCGCTGAGCTGTATCCCTGGCCTTACACCCTTGTGTTTGATGTGACCCCACAGTGGTGACAGGTGTTCCCCGTCCTGGGTGCTGCTTTCCCACTCTCAGATGATAACCTGTCATCTGAACCAGGAGCATAACTCTCCATCCCAGCGTAACCATGAGCCCTCATTTTCCAGGCAGTCTTGTTTGTGTGTTTTTCTAATTACCAATAATGTCCCCTCCGAGTGACCAACTGTACTTTTACCCCACATCCGTCGTGCCCTGAATGTGAACTGTCACCTCAGTCCCTACACTACTGAAAGGAGAGCCCACCCAGAAGAGAAGTTCAGTGACCACGGGGACCTCGACTACTAGACGTTGCTTCTCTGGGGCAGGGAGGGTGCCTCTAATCCTCTCTTTGCAAACACTTGCCACCAAGGGGACTGCTCAGCTGTGTGACACTCAGGCCACAGCCAGGGGCACGTGGCTTGGGCTGGGCGCTTGTGTCAGCGCTGAGACCCCAGAACCATTCTCCCACACTTGCTGTGTGACACAGGACAGCCTGTGTGTGCCATGTGGAGGCAAGGACAGGAGTTGAGCATTCCCTGAGTCCCAGTGCAGCCTCCTCCATGTTCCTGGGGATTGTGCAGCTCCTGATGGGCTGTCCAGTGTGTGCCCTGCCCCTGCCTTGGCTGAAGTCAGCCCAGGAAAGTGCGGTGCTGAGGTGGGGCCAGCAGTAAAGCCCAAGGGCTGATACCCTCAGAGTTCACACCACGGCTGCCTGTGGGCAGGAAGGATGCCGTCTGCAAACCCGGAAGGGCCTTCAGGGAAGCAGATGGAGCAACTCCCAGGCCTTGGCATCCTGCTCGGGCACTCCTGGTGCCCACACCTGGTGCAGCTCCAGGTCGGAGGGCCCTAAGCAGGGTGCTGGCACCTCCCGGCTCCTCAGGCTCTCAGCACTGGCTTGGAGCCCGGAGGGGTGACAGGAAGCAAAGGGAAGAGCGGCTCTGCCCCGGGGCACGCTTAAGCTTGTGATCGCCGCTTTTTTTAAAATTAATTTCATTGAGAAAGAAATAGTAATGACAGTTTCAAAACAGGTAGGACAGTCACAGTAATTAACACATTGCATATATTAGAGTACAAGATGCAAACGTGGTATCTTGTCTAAACAATATTAGTACAAACCCTTCTTCTCACTGAGTTAAGAGAAAGTAGCTATATATCTATCCTAACTATTTTGTGTGTGTGAATTTATTTTTCACTACAGAATGGTCCTCCATTTATATCCCCTTTTTTGTTTAGTTCTGTTGGAGCTGGGTATTCCACGGCCTAACGGGCTCAAGTCAAGTCTGGTTTTCTCAGCGGATGTCGGCTTTCTCTTCTGCTTTCTGACAAGGCCTTCCGAGAGCCTGGTCAGTGACAGCAAACCCACGAGAGACAAGCACCCAAGCTGCAACCGCAAACCTGCCTGGCCTCGCTGCAATTAAACCTGAGTGCTGAATTCAGCTGAGAAAAGACAGTGATGCCCAACTGCTCGGCGAGAGGGCCAGGGCTCCCCTGCCCCCGAGCTCCGGCTGTCACTGGGGGCTGCTATCTCAGCAGCATGGGTGCAGCAGGGGGTTGCTCCTGGGGGAACTGGCTTGTGTCCCTAGCTTCTGAAATTCCGATTACAGCTGCTCTGAGGACAGACAGTCCCGAAGGAGAGGGTCTGCATCCCCTGGCTTTCGCCCTGCTGAGCTTTCCCCTCCTGGTCTGGCTTCCACTGCTGTGTGAGGGGAAGCAAATCCCAGCCCCGGCTAAGCCTCCAAGTACAAGCAAGAGGGCCTTTGGTGCAGTCTTTAGTGTGCAGCAGGAATAGGATAGGGTTGATCTGGTGAAGCTTCAACAAAAGCAAATGGTGTAAATCCTCTCCTAATACTGCATAAACTTCCACTCTGGAGGTCTTTAGTGAGATTTGTTTCAATAAAATTAATTATTCAAAAATACCATGAGATGACAGGTTTTTCAACTACTCTTAATTTTCTACAATTCAACTGAACATGAATATAAATTTTTGCTGAAAAGCAGCTCAATTAAATCCACTCAGAAGATGTTCTAAATTAGAAGTAAAAGTTAATTAAGAAGCTAGGATTGAAAGTATTAATTATACAAAAATTAAAATTTCAAGTAACAGATTCGCCTGATTGAACATCATGTCATAATTTATTAAACTCAACAATGCCCTTGCCAGTGTTTCCTCAGCAAAAGGATTTATTATGAAAGTAATGAATTATTATTAGATTTGAGTTGAAATTCACATTAACTGAATTGCTGATGACAGCATCGAGAGCCCCCTCCCTACTCTCAAGGATGTTCTCAACTTCACATTTCAAGACATTAGAATTTCTAGTTTAACATTTTTTTGTTAATTCTTTTTTTTAAAGTGCTTATTCTACTGAGCCATATCTCTGGTCCCTCTTTTATTAATTCTTTATTGAATAAAACACATATGCAGAAAAAAGAGCAAATCATGTTTATAGTGGTGAATAATATTATGTTAATTTTTAGTCTAGTAATTCAATAGCTAAGGATTTATCCTAAAAAGATTAAAAATAAAGCATCAAAATGTCTATCCTGATAAACCTGCAGTGAGAAAAAATACAGCTAGGCTTGGTGGCAATGCCTGCAACCTCAGCACTAGAAGGCCGAGGCAAGGGGTCACTGCACGATTGAGGCCAGCCTGGGTGAGCCCTGGCCTCAAAGTGGTTTTCCTGTTTGTTTATTTTGGGTTTTTGGTCTTTTTGAGATAGGGTATTGTTATACAGTTAAGCTGGCCTTGAGCTCACTGTGTAGGTCAGGCTGGTCTCCAACTCGCAACAATGCTCCTGCCTCAGCCTCCTGAGTGCTGGGACTAAAGGTTATGCCACCACACCTGGCTCAAAGCACATTTTAAAAAGTCAGGCTGGGTATGCTGGCACATGCCATAATCCAGGGTTGAGGCAGGAGGACTGGCACAAGTTTGAGGCCAGCTGGGCTACAATATAAATTCAAGGCTTGTCTGATGAGACCCTGTATAATTAAAGTAAAAAAAAAGAAAAGAAAAAACTTAAAATAGAAACTCTACCTATCCATGTATCTGTCTACAAAGGCTTATTACATTCATCATCACGTGTCAACAAGTGGAAACCATTTCCCTAAGGAGGTGTTGTATGACAATATACATCTTGAAGTGTTGTCATGAGAGGAGAGCATTGTGCAGTCATCTGTCAATTGCATTTTCTAAAAGCTTCTGTGTGAGTGTACAGAGAGTTCAACGTTCTGCAATGTCCAGCAGTAGTGTGTTTGACTGTGGTGCCCTCGGGTGGGTGCCCACCCACAGGACGGGCCTCCCCACTATCCACACCCAGAACCTCGCCAAGCCTGTCGTGGACTAATTCAGTAACCACACACCTTTTTTTTTTTTTTTTTTTTGTCTTTTTGAGACAGGGTCTCACTATGCAGTTCAGGCTGGCCTTAAGCTCACTTTGTAGCTCAGGCTGGTCTTGAACTCACAACAATCCTCCTGCCTCAGCCTCCCCAGTGCTGGCATTACAGGCATGCGCCACCACGCCCGGCCTACCACACACCCTTAATCCCAGCAACATATATCCTAGTCAAGCCACTTCAAAAAGCTCCACCATGACCTGGAAAGATTTGGGGACTCTAGATACAGCTGCAGCTTGGGGTTTGCAGAAAAGTAGAAAGGTAAGGGGTAATGAGCCCAGGGACACTGACTAAAACTGGAGGGAAAACAGCTCTACCATTAGGAACAAGGAGTCCTTAAAGAGTGTCACATTAAGGTTTTCTCAAAAAAGAGACAACAATACACAGAGTGGCAACTTTTGAAGACCTTGGGCCAGAGGGCGGGTTTCAAGGACTGAGTGCAGATGTGGAGCCCAGGGGCTCAGCCCGCTGGAGCCGAGCCTGTGTCTGGGGTACTATGTCAGTCCCCAAGGGCCACACCCATTTACGTGGTGAAGGCGTGATTTATTTTCTCTCAAACGAAAACAAATAAAAACTTTCCCAAGGCAGAGTCATGGAAAAACATGACTCAAGTCAATCTAAATTTATACACTGGGTGAAAAAGAAGAGATTCTTTTGAATCTTTTTAGGGGAGGTCTATTTTTTATTTATTTATTTAGTTTTTGGTGCCGAGGACTGACCCCAGGGCTTCCACTTGCTAGGCAAGCATTCCACCATTGAGCCAAATCTCCAGTCCCTTGAATCTTTTTCAAAAAAAAATTTTTTTTAATGTTTTTTAGTACAGGTCTCATTACATAGATCACACTCATAGTGATCCTCCTGTTTTTGGCCTCCCAAGGTCTTGATTTGTTTGTCTCCTATCTACTTAGCTTTAAAAAAAAAAAAACCAAAAACTTATTTATTTGTTATTGCTGGGGATCGAACTCAGGTCCTTGCACTCGCCAGGTATGCACTTAGACCACTTGGACCTGCTCTCAGTGCCATGTGCCTCGTTCCTCTGTGCACCAGAGCTCTACCCTTGAGCCTGCCCTGTGTCTGCCTTCTGTGTCTAAAGTGAACAGAGGAATAAACAGCTTAACTGTTGTTCTGAGCCTGCCCTCCTGTGAAGCTGAAACAGATACAACTGGTTCATTTGGACCTGGGAAGGCCTTGCCATCCCTAACCTCCTATTCTGGGGGCTGGGTGCGGCCCTGCAAGTGCACCTGCTCACCTCAGAGGCCCTGGCTCTGAGCCCTAGCACCAAAAACGAAAAGGCAAGGACCATTCCCATCCGTGTATGGAGTAGGGAGAAACGAGTGCAGGGAGGCTGAGCACAGCCCCCCTCACAGCTCGGCTCTGTGGAGACAGCCGCTTTGTAGAGCAGATCTCCATGGTCCTCCTGGCCACGTGAGTGAAAAGCGCCCAAGTAACTGCGCCCAGGGAGGGCTTCACCAGAGCATCCGCAGACGCTGCTCACCCCAGCCAGGGTGGCCTCCCTCTGTACTTGTCTTCCATACCGACAGCCGGTCTGACTGGTCAACACCTGCACAGCAAGGGCTGTACCCTAACTCCCCTCCTTCCACCTCCAGTTGTCCTTTTCTCAGAAGTAATCTCATTAGCGGATCTATCTTGTGCAGGCAGGGTTACGTCAGAGGGCTCTGCTAGCTTTTCCTGCACAGCTCACAGAGCACCTGCCCTGATACCTGCTGGGCGGGACATGAGGGGCAGCCGAGCTCCTGCGCTTGGTCGTGAGGCTGCTGGGACTCCCAAACTCAGCGACTCGTGAAGGGTTTACAGCAAGGCAGTGGCAGGGGCAGAATCCCAGCCACCCTTCCCGATGCCACGGGTGCAGCAGGTCTGGTCCCTGCATACGTCCGGATGCGCTCGGTGGGACCCCAGGACCTCGCTAGGACATGTGCTCGTCACCCACACCCCCACTAGCCCACCCCAGACATCACATTCGCTGGCTCCCAGAACTCTTCTGCTCTCAGAATGTGAAGAGGCAGAGAAAACATCAAGGTTGGCACTGAAACCCCCTCGCTGAGAGCAGTGCTACTCCCTTACTTCCCTGGAGCATATGGGATGTGTCGGGGCAGCTTCTTTAGCAACAGGGTCTGCGCCGTGGTCTGAGGACACCCGGGGCACTACCTTGGGCATCAGGAAGAGATAACTACGGTCAGTTCCACAGCCCAGGGCTTCCACTACCTGTGGTCAACTGCGGGATGAAAATATTTGATGGAAAATTCCAGAAATAAACAATCTGTAAGTTTAAATCAGACTTCATTTTCAGGAGCACAACAGACCCCCACCTGGGTGTGACTCAACCCTCTGCCCAGTTTGTCCACACTGTGTCCAGCCAACTGCTCGCTGCAGAGCCATCTGTTACCGGATGGACCAGGCTCAGGTTCAAGCAGCTCCTCCGCCTGACAACAGCCCCAAGGGTGAGATTGCTGCCCCCGTGCAGGTGTAGGGAGCGAGAGGTCCCGGAAGTGGGGGTGTAATGCAGCGTGGTCCTGGGAGGGCGTCTCGGAGCCCTGGCACAGTGCGTGTGTGACTCTTCCTCGCCTTCATCACTGCTGCTCCCTCACTGTGCCCAGCCAACGTACTTTATGCTGCCACATGCACGGAGGAAGGCCCCATGGCACGCACAGGGCACAGTGGTCCCCAGCGCCCCAGGTCCCAGACCATCCTTCACAGCTGGGGGCGGGGCACTGTGTGTCAGTGGAAATAGGGCGAAATACGGAAATAAATGGTGCTGCGCTGATGTAGGAGCCCTCTGGCCCCTCGTCCATCTTCCTCACTGCGCTGGGTCACAGGACAGCAGTGAGCACCTGGAGACAGGTGCAGGGAACACAGTGTGGCCCGGGCAGTCTCCCGATGTCAGAAAGGACCCCAAACCGAGGGGCATGGGGGGCTCCCCAGCATAGCTGCTCCCCCATTTCCTTTTCTGTTTTACATTTGCTGCAGTAACCAGCTTCTCTGGTCACACTCACTTTTACAGTTTTGAGGTACTTTCCCTCTGGGACTTTAAGGTAGCCTGGCTCTGCGGAGAGATCCCACACAAAGCTCTGGCAGCACTGTAAGGAGGGCTGCGGGCTGCAAAGGCGGGGCAGTCGGGCAGTCGTTCCTTCTGGACAACACCAGCAAGAATTCAGCTGCTTGTTCTAAACATTTCAGTGACATAAATGCAGCGAAGTGTAACTAAAAAATTCAAACTCTTTCCCTAGCAAGCCAGAGTCTGAAAGAAGACCAGCAAAACTAACGCTCACGCTTCCCAGGAGGAAACAGAGAAAGACAACGTGGCTACACAGCGCTTTCTGCAGAGCAGACAAGCCTGAACTCCAGGGTGGGCCACAGGGAGGCCTCTAACTAGATGTCAGGCTTTTCTGCACAAGCACAAGCTCAAAAGTGATCATTTTTCTTCTCTGCTCCTTAAGAGATGGGTGTACTTCACCAACTGCATTCTTTTTTTTGCCTTTTTGAGACAGGGTCTCACTATGCAGTCCAGGCTGGCCTGGAGCTCGCTTTCTAGCCCAGGCTGGACTCGAACTCCCAACGATCCTCCTGCCTCAGTCTCCCCAGTACCAACTGCATTCTTCACATGAGTTCAGAGTGCACTGAGTGCCAAGAAGACAAGCAGACACAGCAGATGACAGCGCGAGGTGGACCTCGGGCGCTGTCACGGTGTGTCTGGACGACCCCAGAGCCGTGGGGGGGGGGGGGTTCAGAAGCAGCTGGATCTAGAGTTTGCAACTGATTCATGGTCCAGTGCTGGGATTAAGGGTGTGAGTGCTACACTCTCCCTGGGGCAGGGCACCTGCACACAATAATAAGGGCAGAAAAAGGCTGTTCCCTGCCACAACATCCTGCCTGGCAGCCAGCAGCTACGGACTGAAACGTCCACAAACTGTGAGCTAAATAAACACTTCCCTTTTAATGTTGGGTGCCAGGCATGCATTTTTGTCTCAAAAGGACAGATGCTTTAAGGCGGCTCTGCAAGAGCTACATTCAGCTACACTGAGACTACAAGCTGAGAGATCCCTCTGATACCTTTCAGGGAAATGATTAACCCAGACGCAGACGAGCTAAGGGAAGCACATCCCTAGAACACCCAGCGCCAGCCCCTGCTGCCTTCTCCCTGCTGAGCGAGCCCTTCATGTGGAAACCTGGGGACAGGGACAGCCCATCCCTCCCTCGCAGTGTTTTGGTGGCCAGAGGGCCGCACTTTGTGTGCCAAGCTGACCACTCAGATCTCCTGGTGGCACCAGATCCATGAACCGGTCGACAACCACAGGAATGGGGTACGGGCAGGGCACCCTCAGGACCTCCTTACGTCACTCACTTTTGTCAGCTTTGAGTAACCGGCTTTCAAGCAGCTTTGCTGAGATTTGAGCAACACACAACCAACTCAGGTCTAAAATGCAAGAGCTGCCACGCTGGCTGCAGTGCAAGCTGACCAGTCTAGTTTGCATTATTAGTTACTAAGAGGCTATCGCTGGTAATAAAATTATAGGGAAAATAACCTTAGTTTTAGGTTCCACACAGAGGCATTTTATAGCATGGGCCCCTGGGGCATAGTAATCTCAGTATGAAGCACATTCCATAAAACCACATCCGGGTGCAGACAATCCGGAGGATAGACAGAGCACCCCGTGCCAGCAGTCTTACCCATGGGTACAGAACAGCAATTTATTTACTGCCTCGTGCTACCCTGGGTCACGCTCAGGTCTTACGGTTTCAGAAATTCAATCCTCGGCACAAACGGAGCATGGGACAGCTGCTGGCAGCGTGGCTGTGGGGCAGCTGGAAGCGCCGGCGTGCACATTTGGCTTCTGAAGGTCTCTGTCTCTGTCAGGCAACGCCTGTGCTGTGATTTACCCCACACTGAGCTGTCACCCCACAGCTGCCCACAGAAAGGGATGCATCTCCACCTCGTGTAGCTCAGAGACTTGGGAGCTGCACGTGGCACCCGCTTTGTCCTGAAGGTTGCGCTCGCCACCTGGCTCCAACGGCTGCTGAGTCCACCCTCGAAGCCCCCTCAGCGCTAGCCGCTCTCTGTCCCCATGTATGCATGGGGAGGAGTGTGAGTGTGGCCTGTGTTCCGCCCGAGCCCCAGCCACAGGCTCGGGGGACCAGCTGCTTAGGCAGAGCCAGCTTCCAGAGACAGCCCCTCCCTTCTGAGGGCAATTATCCCAACTATCCACCACATCAATTCAGTAAGCAGCCTCATCACAAAATCTAAGACAAGCCCCTGGGCCCAGGGGCTGGAGAGCTTCAGGGCTGGCGCGCTGTGCTGAGAAGGAGAGGAAGGCCGTGTCCCCACGTCCCCGCAGCTGCCTGGCCCTGGCTGTGGACAGGAGCAAGGAGGTCGTACTCCGACCGGCTCACTGTGGGTGTGAGCGTCCCACCTGAGTGAGAGGAAACACACAGCTTGGAACGAAGCTGGTGGACAGGGAACCGCCTGGCTGTGCCTCTGGGACCAGTTCCCTGGATGTCCCACATGGATGCTTTTCCTAGAGGCCTCAGCATGGCGGTCACCAGAGCCACCAGGTCCCAAGTCCCTGTGCACCATGTAACAACACTGCCACATCCAAGTGGGCCTGGGGCTGAGCACAGGGCCCTCACCGTCACCACTGCTTTTCTGCGTCTTGTCTCTCCTGCTGTCCTCCTCTAGGCTGGCAGCACCGAGTGGAGGGGCTGGATGATCCCCCGCCCCCCGGGCCCTCACAGCACATGAGTGAGCGAGCGCACAGATGAGCGGCAAGCGAAGACCAGGGCAGCCCTGCCTGTACCTCGGGCACAGCCGTTCAGCAGTCATGAACAGGGGTCCCTTGCCCTGGCTTCTTGGTCTCCATCCTCCTCTTGATCGAGGAGCCCACGAGGCCGAAACCCCCTCCTCACCATCCATGCCGCCATCCTCACCTCCAGCAGCTCATCTCCCACGCGCAGCCTCCCGTCAGTAGCCGCGGGGCTCCCAGGGTGGATCCCCACCACAAAGACGCTCAGGAGGGACCGGTCCTTGTTGCCCGCCAGACTGAGGCCCAGCCCCTGCCTGCCTTTCTCCAGCTCGATGATGTGCAGCTCGCCGGGCAGGTCTGCATATCTCTGCCTGATTTTTTCTATGAGAAAAAGAGAAACAAGAAAGTTGAAGGAGCTAAGAGTACAGCCAGCTCTGCAGGAAGAGGGCAGGGCTTCCTGCACAACAGCATGCCCCAACTGGGCACCCTCAGGTGGCCCTGAGGACCTGGGTGCCGTGCGGTCCTGTGAGGAAGGTGCAGCTGTGGTCCTGCTCCCCCAGGTCTCCAGGTACGGCCCTCACAGTCAGCACAGTGCAGGAGACCTCAGCCCTGCACCCCAAGGGAGGCACTGCTCCGGGAGAGCGAGAGCGGAGTGCCTCCTCCAGGAGGCCATGGCAGCTGTGGTTCTGAGGGAAGGAAAACCAACACTTTGAAGTGTAATAATGCTGGCGGGGAGATGGTTCAGTAGAATAAGCACTTCCCTGGCAAGTGCAAGGACCTGAGTTAAATCCCTGGTTCTGCCAAAAATATTTTTTAAAAAATAGTATTTGAAGTATAACGATACTTATGTAGATACTTGTTCCATGCACACTCGGATGTGCCTTTGCAATGTGGGCCAAAGTCAGGGCTTGTGCACCTCAGGAGATCCCCAGCCAAGCCCCTAACACAGCTTTAAAATACACAAATGGTGCAAAGCAGCCACAGAGCAACAGCTTTTTGCCCTGGGCTCCAATCACCCTAAACCAGGTTCCTCTGTCCTTGCTTCCTGGTGCTGGGGAGATCGGAACCCTCTTTGCACTTCTGCCCCCTCCCCATGACTCTGGTGGCTCCAGCTCAGGCTCAGGGACAGCAGGTGGGAAACAGCTGCCCAGTGAGAGTGGGACAAAGATTCCTACCATCATGGAGCTTGCCCAGTCAATGCCCCATCTGCATCTCGCTGAAGGTCTCTGAGACCACAGCAAGGCCAAAGCTGAGCTCAGAGTCCTAAGGTGCACAGGGAAGACAGCAGGCCACAGTGCTGCTCCACCTACCTGAAAGCCAACAAGGAGTCAGCAGTCAGCTCCAACCAGTAAAAATGGGCCCACAGGACTGGCGAGATAGCTCAGTGGGCTAAGTGCCTGCTTTGGCAAAAGCAAGGACCAGGGTTTGATCCCCAGTTCTGCATGCTGTGCTGGCCCCACCTCTAGGGTGCGCTGACCTGTTGAACGTACTCATCCTCCTCCTGGACCGTCCTGGACCTGCAGGAGGGCCATGAAGGGATGGTCTCATGCCAAGGAGGCACAAGGCTCCGACACAGCCCCCGAATGCAATGAGGCACCCAGCCATGAACACAAAAGCGAAGGCTTCCAGTTCACAGAAAAGAAACATTTTTGCACAATTGTACCCATAGCACTTACAGAAGCTGACTCTGGGGGCCACAATAGGAACCTCAGTAACAGAAAGAGTCTGTCACATAGGCTTGTGTTCTTGGAATGCAGCTCAATAAGACCAACACTCTGTAAGGTAACTATAAATAGATAACTTCTTAAATCCCAATTTACAAATAAATATTAATAAGCCTAAGATATAAAAATGACAATTCTAAGACTGTGCACGGTGGTGCATACCTGTAATTCCAGCATGGGGGTGGGGTGAAAATAGGAGGATCACTATGCGTCTGAGCTATGTAGTGATTCCCTGTGCCAAATATATTAAAAAAAAAAAAATTACAAGTGTAGGTTTCTTACTTGACAGAGATGGTTAAAGCAGAACTTAGAAAGCTAACTCTAGTGGTGAATAATTCCCCAGACAGTAAGAAAAGTTGGTGTGTGTTGCTCACCTATGATCCCAGCACTATGGAGGCAACAGAAGGATTGCTATGAGTTCGAGACCAGCCTGGGCTACAAAGTGAGCTCAAGGCCAGCCTGAGCTGCATAGAGAGACTCTGTGTCCAACAAAAAAAAAAAAAAAAAAAAAAGAGAGATTTATTTTTTTGGTGGTACTGGGGATCGAACTCAGGATCTTGTGCTTGTCAGTCAAGCACTTATTCCACTGAACTATAACTAGCTCAGCAGATTAAAGTGGCTGGGGTTCGATCCCCGTACCTGAGCCTGCGGCGCTGGCCCCACCCCCAGGGTGCACAGAGATGCGGCTGAGATTGGGCATGGTGGTGCCCACCTGTAATCCCAGCTCTTGGGAGGCTGTGCAAAGGCGAATCACTAGAGTCCAATCTAGTAGTGAGACCCTGGGCACCCTGTAGACCCTTCCCTAAAAAAAAAAAAAAAAAAGTTAGACCCAACACTCAAGAAGTTGGAAAAGGAACTATGCAGCAAACACAAAACCAAGAGAAAAGCAGCAAACATGGAAGAACCTATTAACGAGAACAGCATCATCAAGACCAAGCAGAATGAAGTAGTGCAAAGGGTCACGTAATGATCAATGAAACAACAGTTCTTTAAATATTATGCAACATATAAATCTATTGAAATAGCATGTTACCCCATTCAATTTGCCCTATCTGACTCCCTGTTAGAATGCATAATTTTATTTTTTTATGTAGCAGTTAAAAAAGAAAAAATTAGTTCTTAGAATACAAGACTGCAGGATTGGGGAGATAGCTCAGTAGAATAAGCGCTTGCCTGGCAAGTGCAAGAGCCTGAATTTGATCTCCAGTTCCAAGAAAAAAAAAAAGAAAGAAAGAAAGAAAAAGAAACACAGAAAGCAAGGCTGCAGAGGCTGGGTGTGGTGGTGCGCGTCTGTAATCCCAGTCTCAGGAGGCTGCAACCAGGTGAATCACTACAAGTCTGATCTAGTAGTGAGACCCTGAACACCCTGTAGACCCTTCCCTAAAGTACAAAAATAAAAAAAAGAAAGAAAACAAGACTGCAAAAAATGAAATAGGAAAGAAACAATACAAAGAAATTATATAGCTAAAAAGTGAAAACATCTGATAATTTTTTTTCAGGTGCAATGATCATGGCCAGACAGCACTGCCAATAGGAATAACATAGTGGCAGAGTTAAAGTACACATATTTCTCAAAAAATGTAAGTCACATTTAGCATAAAAATAAGTGTAATTCTGGAACAGATCAGTAATTTTTAAAGAAATTGAAATATATAATACTCCCTTTCATAAAAATTCAGTGCTAGATAGTTTTATACTTTAATTTTGTAAAATTTCATTCAAATTTAAGAGAGAAAAGGCCGTGGCCCCCCACCTGCCTGGGGGCACCTGAACTGTCTGGGGGGCACAGATGGGGCTGGGGGCGGGGACCCTGATGACTCACGGACACGGACGGGAGTCATTTCCACGCCAGTGAGCAGGGTGGGAAGAAAAGGTGTAAGGAGAACAGAAATTTACTCATTTTAATTTTACTATAAATGTATTCTTTTAAAGAAGTGAGGTAAAGCGTATTCTTCTACTTGAAGCCAGCAGGCTCCTCTAAAATTAAGAGAACCCCAAGGACGTGGGTGTTTCTGTGACACGGAAACACGTATGCACCGTGCACACTACAATCACCCGAGTGCTGCAGTGACCCAGGAGCTGGCCACTCCCGGTCCTTGTGCATCTAGGCAGGCTGCATGGAGATCCTCCCTGCTGGGCAGACAGCATATCGTCATCTGAGGACCTGGGGCTCAGCAGAAGCTGGCCAAACGGCCTCCAGTCCCCGCATATCACGGCTGGGTCACACCCCTCGGCCAATCCTACTTCTGCAGGCCTGTTTAGGTCTTCCTCAAAGCTGGCACAGAAAGCTTACACATGGGCTGCGTGGGCTGCACAGGGCTCTGACCATCCTCTCCTGAGGAGGCTGAGGCAGGAGGGGCGCACGGTCAAAGCCACACGTCTCAAAATAAAAATAAAGGGCTGGGTGTGCTCAGGTGTTTCTAGAATGTCCCGTTTCCTTCTCTTTACTGAGAGCAAAATAAAACAGCTTCATTCTTCTTTATTCCTTCTTTATAGAGGAAAACCATACCTGATTGTTTTTTCAAAACATGGCATATAAAACATTCTGAAGTTTTGCTTTGTTCAACTTTTTCTGTTCTTGGATTTTTTTTAAGAGTCTGCATGTACAGCACCTGACACACTCCGTGTGGACTTGGCCTGCGGGCAGAAGGCATCTCGTTCCTTCTCTCCTCTCTCTCTCTCCCTCCCTCATCCCTTGATCTCCTTCCCATCTGAAGACCTCTCTCCCTACCTCCTCTTACCAGTCATTTTCTGTTTTCATGTTTGTTGTTGTTCTGAGACAGGGTCTCATTCTACAGCCCAGGCTGGCCTTGAACTCCCCACAGCCTCAGCCGCCACAGCCTCCTGAGTGCTGGCCTTCAGGTGTGCACTACTGCGCCTGGCTACCGATCTTTTATCCTCCTCTGTAAGTTTCTTACGCTTTTCTCTTGTCTATCTTCAGTGACGGGACCTGACACAGAATGGAAAGTTGCTTCTTTCCTGTGCTGCTAGGACATGACAGTTAAGTGGCAGCAACTCTTATTTCAAGTGAAGGGCTGGCCAGATAGCTCAGTGGACTAAAGCGACTGCTTAGGCAGAGCGCAGCAGCTGGGGTTCGATCCTGCCCTCAGGGTGCACTGAGACAGTGATTAAGACTGGTTGTGGTGGTGCACACCTGTGATCCCAGTGCTTGGGAGTCTAGAAACAGGAGGGCCACTACAAGTCCGATCTGTGTAGTGAGACCCTGTAGACCTTATACTAAATTAAAAAAAAAAAGAAAAATCAAGTGACCCTCATGGCTTCCCATTTCTAAGTGAAAATCAGAGATGAGGTAACCAGCCTACTTCTTCTGCACTGAGCTCTTCCAGGACCCCGGCATGAACACTAAGCTGCAAGAATGGGTGCAAGAGGTCGGCTCAGCTAAATGGTCGTGCTGGTTCTAAACGCAGAACAGCGTCCCCCACAGGGAACCCCAGGCTGCTTGCTGCACTTTCCCTGTCTAAGAAGACAATTGGATTTCTCCGGAAGGCTCTGAGTTTCCATCCAGCAGAGGAGTTCAGAGGTTGCTAAGTAACAGAACCTGCCTCTAAGACAAAACCTAATTCAATCTCTGCCCAGGATTTCAATACACATGCTCAGCGTCCTGGAATAACAGCGCAGGGTGACATCAGAAGCTCTCAGCTACCCCATGGCTTCCAAATGACAAAGAGAAAACAGTTTTCAACATCGTTCCTACACAATGGCTGTGGTGATGCTGCTTTTTCAGACAAAATTAGGTATGAAAACATCTAATTATCTGTGTGCAGTGGCCAAGGTTAACTCTCTGAGTCAGAGCATGAGGGTTTGGAAAGTAAGAGTATACAAAGGCAACCACAGCACCTGAGAAGCAGCAGTGAGCGAATTCAGGCAGGCAGGAGTGAAGGGCAAGCACATACTCAGGTCCATGGAGAAGATGGAAACTCGGGGGCGGGGGGCTAAGGCAGCCGCCCTGACAGCACAGCAGAAGAGCAAGCTCTCTGAGGCACAGTAGACACGTCTGCCAGGATAGGAAGTTGATGATACCACAGGAACCCGTAGGTGGACATTTGCAACCAAAACCCAGAATCACAGGGCTGAAGTGAAACACAGGAACAGTGGCTCGCAATACACAGCTCAGAGGTGCAAGAGTGCTGCTGGTCCTCTGCCTGCAGCCTGTGGAGTGCGAGTGGGAGGCAGCATCACCCTGTTCCACAGACCAAGAACCCAAACCACAGGGCTGGACAGCTGCCAGGTGGCACGGCGTGACCGCTAAACCTGCTGCTAGCCTCAGAGCTTGGCTCTGGAATCTGTGGTCCAAGGAAAGAACTGGGGCCAAAAGAACAAAAGTTCTCTGTGTGTGTGGAACTCAGAAAACTAACACAAAGGCTTTAAATTGTTTGCATTCTTTGCCTCAAAAAAATGCAACCCATAGTAGATATAGCCTGAAAAGGAAAATCAAACATAGATTTATAAGGAAGCTTGCCTCAAACAAGAGTCATTAAAATTATTGTCTTAAAAGACCACAGAGGATGGAGGCAAAGAGTTCCAGCTAGTAGTGTACATCTACAATTTTCCACTAAATGAATCACAAGTCAAACCAACCAATGAGCAGTGAATAAACTTTAAGCAGAAAGCAACAGGGACAAAAATAACACTGCAGTGGCACCAGGTACCAGGTTGACCCTGGTGCTCCCTGAGCTGCACAGTGCAGACTGGAAACACCCAGGTGTGGCAGGAAGGAGCGGGCACCACACAGCCCTGCAGACAAGCTGCTTTCCCAGGTCGAGACACAGATGCTGGAAACTCCGTGCTGAGCTGAGAAAACTAAGACAGGAAGGGGTGCACGCGACATAATGCTCTTCTGTTATTTTCCAAAGTCAAGGAAAGGCACCTGCGGCTTTCAAGGTCAAGACAGAGGCGACCTTTTGGAAAAAGGAAAGAAATAGTGAAGGAAAGGAGGCACATAGTGGCTTCCAGTGCAGTCACACGGCACTTAGTGACCCAGATGCCATTTGTGGGAGTGTGCTCTGGATGGAAATTCCAAGAGCTACATTCAGTACTGTTATGGTTTTCTGTTCGCATAAATTTTCTAGGTTTGTTTTTTAAATCAGATTACATTGGTACATTTTAGATATAGAGGATCACAGCCATCAGAGAGAATTTGTACCTGTTCATGACACTCAGTTCTTTTTCTTCCCCATTCCCTTGCCCACCTTTGTATGTTTATTTTTCACTCATTCATTGGGTACAGGTTCTCACTACGCAGCTTAGATGCACAGCAACCCTCCCGCTTTCAGCCCCCCAGTGCTGGGGTTACAGCTGTGCACCACTATGCCTGGACTCAGGGGCTGGCTCAGCTTGCCCGGGGGTGGGACTGGCATGTGGTGCTGGGGACTGAACCCCAGTCCCTGCCCTGCCTAAGCAGGTGCTTAGTCCATTGAGCTTCCTGTACTCACAGGAGGTTTTTCGAGGGACAGCGCGACTGGATACAGGGCTCATAGCTGCCTTACTTTAGGAGGCGAGAAGGGGCAGCAGGTCCTGCCCTCCACTGCTCTCCTCTCTGCTTCAGTGGGGAGCGAGTATTCTGTCCCAGGACGAGGAAAGGGAACTGATTCATGAACGTCACAGTGGGCGTGCAACTGGTTCGAGTCAGCATGCTGAAGTGACAAAGTTCTACAAGATGTCTGGGAGAGGAAAAATAAATGAGGCAGAGGTGAGACAGTAAAACCTTGGTAATTATTGAACCAGGGAGGGTAGGGTGTGGAAATTCACTGACTCTTTATGTTTGTGCTTGGGAATTTTCAAACTAAAGGAAAACACACACTGTCTGGGTCATGTAGGGGCGTCCTCACCTGGGGTGGGGTCAGCCGTCCGGGGACGTGCTCACCTCATCCTCACAGGCTCACAGGGTGGCCGGAAAGACCACGGCCAGCAGCGCCTGGGGACATCCCTGTTGGCACCAGCCTTTGTGTTGTCACCTGCTGCGCCCCACGCAGTTGGCAAGGACAAGGACGCCGTGAGGGTGTGCTGCTATCCTGCGCCTCTGAGCTCCATCGCGCTGATTCTGAGGACCTTGCCTGTCCGCTAGGTTCTCCAGATGCATGGGCGGAGGCCAGCCGCACCGCGGCCCCTCCGGACTCCCAGCTGCTGTTGGGCCACTTCCCGTTCTGATCACAGCACAGCCAGAAGCCGCTTTTCAGGGTTAACTTTAAGAGATGCCATTTGGCTCAATTAGTTTATCATGTTAAAACCATAAGGGCAGTTTATGGTTTTAACTTTTAAAATCTAATATTCAGTAGGCAAGTCTGTTTGCAGTGTAGAAACGTCTCTAGACTTCCTTGTCCTCACCAAGGAGAGCTCTAAACTCCCTATTCGGTGCACCATGTCTCCTCCGTGACGTGGGCAGGGGGCAGGGGGTGAGGCCTCATCACTGAGGACAAAGGCAGAGCCTCATGGGACAGAGGGAACAGGATGGGGAGTGGGGAGACGGGTAGGCCACCGCGGGGGGCACGGGGCAGACCCTTCTGCGCTGCGCCCAGGCCCAGGGCCACTCCGACCTCCACTTCGTATTGGTCCCTTGGTCAAGTCAATGCCTCATTCACTGTCCAGCCCTTTCTAGAAGGCAGACCTGGCCGGATGGGCCACAGGGCTACCTGAGGACAGGAGGTAGCGGAGGGCAGGGCAGACACCTCCTCAGCCTCACCACCTCTTTCCCCAGTTATGAGAGCACATTCTGGTGCATGGGACCACAGCGGCTGCAGGGACGGACGCCTGCTCCAAGCTGCCTTTTCAGAGTGAGAAGCTCAGCGGGCAGGCAGTTAGGGCTACCCTGGGAAATCAGATCTTGACATTTCCTAGGACTGAAAGAAGGCTCCTGAGTATAGCCACACCTTGCAGGCCCTTCACAGCCTTGAGGACCCCAGACAGCTTTATGCAGCCCTGGAAAGGGGGAGCACTGTCCCCATTCAGATTGGCGCACAGGCCTAAGTGGCCGACTGGACAATTGCATCCAAGGGAAGTTCAAACTTGTACCTAAAATTAAAGTTTAAAACTAATACAGTGTTCTGGATGGGGTGTCACACATTTGGACTCCTTGCACTTGGGAGGCTGAGGCAGGAGGATGCTGTGAATTGCAGACCAGAGTGGGTTACAAAGTGAGATCAAGGCCAGCCCGAGCTGCAGAGCGAGAGCCTGTCTCAAAAAAACCAACAACAGTGTGAACCTCCAAAGCACGAGGGGTGGGCTTTACGCCAGTCAAAAATACAGAAAAAAACACAGCATGCGCTAATCCTTCAGGCTTAGATACCAAATCCTTTTCCCTAGGTAGAACTGCAAAGGAGTTTTGTATGAGTTTGAGCCGTTCAGTTAAGTCTTCTCAAGCCTGTTCCACTTTGCACCATTCCAGCATTCACAGGCAAGTGATCTGGTCGCGTGCGTGTAAGCGTGCACAAATGACCAGCTTTCAGCTCCACCTTACAAGCCACTAGGAGGGTGTACTGCCAGATTTTCTTTTCAAATTACAATTGGGGCAGAACTTAATTGTTTTTTTTTAATATGCCAAAGAAATCTCTGGAACTTTTAACCTGCCAATCTATCATAATGTTAACTAGCTAAACTGGGTTTAGCCACAAACATAGTCACATCGCTTTTTAATGTGCCAGGGTGAACTACAATGAACATATGGCCCTCTAGAAATCATTACATTAGAATAAACAATGTGGAACTAAAATCGTAACTCCTTGGGGCTGGGGAAATGGCTCAGTGGAATAAGCACTTCCCTGGCAAGCATAAGGGCCTGAGTTTAATCCCTGGTTCTGCCAAAAAAACAAAAACAAAAACAAAAACAAAATAGGGCAAAGAGCTTTTGGTCTCGGTCCCCAGAAGCAAACAAATGGTCTCAGGATATAGGAAATGGCCACGCCAGCTCTCCCACGACTCCCAGTGAAGTTGGAACGCTGGGACAGCAACATGCATTTGTCACCAGGCCCTGGCCCCGGGCTCAGAGGGCACAGGTGTGCGTCCCTGTTCCTGCATGTCCCGCCTGAGGGCTGCAGCAAGGGCAGGCCCTCTCGCCAGTTCACGGCCACCAGCCCTGTGCCCCTGCCTGGTCAATGCTCTATCCTGCGGGCCTAACCTGGGGTGGTGCCCACCGCCCAGGTCGTGCAGGCCAACTGTCAGTGGTCAGCGTAGGCACAAGCTCCCCGAGCAACGGTGACCTAGTCTGAGCTTTCCCTAGAGCCAGGAGTGACGATTGGCTGGCCTGTGGTGGACAGGTTGAAAGTAAGAAGCATGGACTTGTCATGCTTTGCAAGTATGGCAGAATGTTGGCACACCACAAATGTAAAATCCTGACAAGAGCAAGTAAGCCACTGCAGAGCATCTAAATAAGGAAACCTAGCGGAAACCTGGGTGTGGTGTTTTTACCTTCCCTCTGCGTGTTCACCAAGAAAGAGGCAGCCTCTCTCTCAGAAAATGACCCTAAACATGCCTGACTTTCGGTTACATCATCTCCTTAAACCAAATTACAACACTCCGCTCAGCACTAGATCAGTTAAGATGATGAAAGCTTAGCCTACACTCAGGTGCAAACCCGACACACTTTAATGTGATGCGAAGTCCTATAAGTAAAGCAACATAAACCCACGCAGACCACACACAAGAACCAAAGCAGAAGAGTGGGTTCCTGCAGACCAAGACCAGTCCTTAACCTCGCTGCTGCACACGGCTGTGTGCAGGAGGCAGGAAGACAGAAATGGAAAGTGCCCTTAAAATTAACTGCATGCAGAGAACTGAACATGATTCTAAGCCATAAAGCAGTAGTGCAAAGCAACAAAGCACCTCAGATTAAATATGTATACATAAATAGAAACTTTTAATAAGTAGTAAAGATTCAGTATTATGAGAATCATGCAGGATTCATTCTGACCGGGAGCCCTGGGGGAGTGACAGACATAACACAAATGCATGTCACTTTGAGACACGTGCTAATGTGTAGCAAAATTACTAGAATGCAAGGCTGCCTTCATGCACTATTTTAATAAAGCACAAAGGGCACAGAAACTCCTATGACTGCACATGAGCAAAGCAATTCCTGGAAGACTGCACTGCACATTACTGGGGCTCTGCTGTGGCTTTGAAGCAGGAGCTGCAGCAACTTGGGGTGGCAAGGCGGAGATGACAGGGATTATGGGGGATGAAAGCCCACGCGCATCTATTATTTGCACAAATAGCCAGAAGAGCCAAGAAACTGCCTCATGTTCAGGGAAAACAGACCAAGTGGTTCTTGGAGTCTGAAGTGAAGCAATGGACTCTGGCTGAGGAGGAACACAGGAAGGCGACACTCAGACAGCCAAAAGCTGTTGCAGCTATGAAACAAGAGGCATGCAACATGGACAGCTGCCACTACCACTGACACAAGTATTGCCTCAAACCGAGATGGCAAGACAGCTCAGGATCCCTACCCTGGGATCTTCAGACACCATTTCAGGCAGGAGTAAAGTTCTGTGCAATGACTTTGACAGCAGGGCCAGAAGTAAGGCTGGCAGCTGAAATCTGGAGTGCAGCACAGATCCTGCGTTGCAGGAAAAATAACCTAATTTGCAAGTGCACTGCTGAAAAGAAAAGAAAGGCTCTACTGCAGCACCTGCTCTTCAAGCTCACCATTGGCTCCCAGAGGCCAGCACACACCAGCAGGTGCCCTCTTTGTGCCCAAGTGGTCCTCATCACAGACAGAAAGCAGCTCTAGTTTTGATAGATTATTTTTAAAAAGTCAAGCAAAAGCATATGCATAAAATTGCATTGTCAGTCTAATAGTATTTCACAAACACATGCAAACCAGGGTCCCTGGACATGCTGCCAAGTGCGGTGGCTTCCTCTAGGGAACTGAAAAGTGTGGGCTGAGAGGGAAGGGCCTTGGCCACAATTAGCAAGAGCCCTGAGGGTGCAGCTTAGCAATTCTGAAAGGCTGTCTTTTGCTTACTACGATGATTCCTTAATGGTATTCTGCTTCTATGAAATGTGGAATGCTCGGTCTTTAAGTTAATCAGAATAACCTCACCCTAATGTAAGCTGCCTTCCTTTTGTATTGTGGCATAGCCACAAACAGTAGCAACAACAGTGATAAATGTCCAGATCTACTTTGTGATTACAGCCCAGACAGAAAGGGAAGGGCACTGTAGGAAGGCAGTGGGGAGGCTTTGGCTGTGAGGCTCCCTGAACATTCCTGACAGTCTGACAAACGGCTCCACTTTTCAGAAACATCCTAAGGTCGATTCAAGCTACAACAGAAACACAAAAGACAACGTGAGGTTGGCCCTTAATGCCCACCACCTCGTATGCACAGATGTGCCCTCACCCTCCTGCTCTTGTGGGGGCCTTGGGGTGTGCCAACTGCACCCAGAAAGACCCCTGCCTGTGACAGCAACAGAACCTTACCTGGGAAGCCCCTGTGCACCATCGCAGAGCAGAGTTCCCTTCACGGTGCCTGCATCGCTGAGGGCTGCCCAATGCTGGATTCAGCTCAAATCCTCACCACCGCGTCTCTGTCTTCTGATGACCTTGGGCCTTCTCGAGTCAGATTTTCTCCTGCAGGGCAACCTGTCAGTCTGCTGCTATTGGGAGGGGCGATCAGCCCAAGCTCTCACACAGGCAGGCAGGGAGGAAGCTGCCTGGGAAAGTCTGAGCAAGAAGCAGCTCCCAGCTTCCCTGCGTGTGTCCCGGGATACTGGCGCTTCTGCGCAGCCGCCTACTGGGTCCCTGCTCGCATCAGGATGATAGCTCCATTTCGCGACAGGAAGCAGTGCAAACGCAGCCATCCATTCTGGGGCTGGCTTCAGTTAATATCATTTTAATGACCCAGTTTTCCTGCCAAGGAATAGCACGTCACTCGAGTGGCATCTTTGGCGCAAATCAAGAGCAGAGCCGAGACGCTTGGCCCGCAGCGTTCGGCGTTGTTGTCAACTTCTCATCCACCTCCTGGGTTTGTGACAAGGAACTGAGCCCACCCCCGCTGCGTCCTGGACCCCCAGTGGCAGCTTAATGTGCTTCCAGTGGAGACTGCCACCGTGGTTAAGCCTTCGTGCGAGCTTCTAAGGGGTTAAGTTATGAAAAACCCAGTAACTTCAGAGAGATCACTATAAACATATTGAAGTTTCTTACACTTTTTTCAAAACACTACCATGCGCCCCTGCGTGCTCCAAGCTGGCCTGAGCCACCTGCAGTCATCTAGAGCCATCATCAGTGAACATGATGTCCTCTGAGCTCTGTCCACAAAACGGGGAGAGCAGAAAACACCGGGAGCTGCTCTGTGCTGAGCGAGGCAGCTCTAGCTACAGGGGCAATAAGCACATCCCCACTGCAGCAGGGCAGAAGCTCAGGGGCTTTCAGAGTGAAAGCAGAGTAAAAAATAGCGTCCCCATTCTCCAGTTATGGGGCCAGAGGTAAAATAATTTGCTTAGTTGTAACTAACTGGCTGATGAACTATGCAGGAAATGAGAAAAGGGAACTTATTTATTTTTCTGTATTTAGTACAGGGTCTGCAGGACGTTAGTACGTGGATCAGACTCGTAGCGATCTGCCTGTGTTTAGCTTCCCAAGCGCTAGGATTACAGGCGCGTGCCACCACATCCAGTCTCAGTGACTACCTCAGCATGCCCTGGGGACAGAGGCAGCATGGTTTGCCAGGGATCAAACCCCAGCTGCTGTGCTCTGCCTAAGCAGGCACTTTAGTCTGCTGAGCTATCAGGCTGGCCCCTGAGAAAAAGGAATTTAGATGAAACAAAAGAAAGTATATTTTATCCTTTATTTCTTATACTTTCCCCTTCTATTTTGCCTTGTCAAAACCAAAAATTATTGAAAACAAATACCAAGATAGCGAATAAATGAAAATATTTTTCAATGAATGTGTTGTAGAGTTAGGAATCACTAGTGTTATTTGCAATCTGCAGTAAACATTCTTAGCATTTTTTTCTTAGCATTTTTAAATGCTCGCACTAATCACCGCTGATTGCAGTGAATTTGTTGGCAAGGCAGAGGTCAACCAGAGTCCCCCATGATAGAGGTGATGTGAAGAAGACACAGACTGTTCGGCCAAAAAAGAGCTACTGGTTGCTCAGTGGGTCTCGCCACTGAGACCCAGCTGGCCGACCTGCTCCGGTCGGGGCTATAGAGTTAGAACATGACTTGGTGTGTCGTCCTCCACACAGGAGGGCTTAAGATTTTATGAACATGCCTTGACTCGTAAAGAGAACAAATGTACTTTTCAAATTTGTTCTCTCAACAACTGCTACGTCTTCCTGTGTGGTTTTTGTTTTAGTTGTTTAACAATAAAACCCCCCTTCATCGTCATCCTTAATCACCCTCCTGTCACACTGCATGGTGATACGCAGCGCTGGGCCGGGAGCCGATCGAGCCCTGACACAGAAGCGTCAGCCCCGCGGCAGGGTGTCCAGCCCTGGCCCTGGCCCACGCTTTGTGTTCGTGGCTCCTCATCCTGCCTGTGGGCCCCTCCTGGGCCTGGTCGTATCCAGGTGTTTTTTAGGCCTTGGGTCTGCTGGAGACCAGTGCCAAACACCAGATTTTAGCCAAACTCCAAGGCCAAACCTGAACTCCTAGGAAGCTTAGTGCAGAAGAATGCACAGCAGGCTCCCAAGAAGAATGTTCCAGAAATCTGTGTTCAATTTCACTTAATCTATCACGTTTTCCAGAAGAAAATGTGCTCATTTAGAAGGAAAGAATGTTTTGTCTCACAAGTCAATAATAACCAACCAACCAGCCCAGTTTTTAAAACTAAACAAGAACCTAGAATGGTGTCTCTCTAGAGACACAAATAGGGAAGAAGCACATAAGGTCATTTGTCACTGGGGAGATGGACACTGACACCACTGCTTGTCATTGGCCCACTTTTTTTTTTTCTGTTTGTTTATTTTAGGAAAAGGTCTATAGGGTGTTCAGGGTCTCACTACTAAATCGGACTCATAGTGATCCATCTGTTTGCAGCTCCCAAGAGCTGGGATTACATGCACGTACCACCACGCCCAGTCTCAATTGCAGTCTCACTGGGCTCCAGGGGTGGGGCCGGCACAGCAGGCCCAGGGATCAAACCCCTGCTATTTGGCCAGCCCTTTTTGATTTTTTTTTTTTTTCAGTACCAAGAATCTAATTCAGAACCTTATGCTTGCCAGGTAAGCACTTATTCCAGTGAGCTATCTCGCCACCCCCCCACTTTGATCTTAACGCAAGCAGCACAGTGGGAGCTCCTGGACCCTGCTGGTAGAAGAGGCAGGTTCTTTAAAGTTAGATGCAGTGTGCTCTGGCCCTGCAGCCCACAGTGGTAATTTGCCTGGGGAAGGTGACAGTGTGTGCCCACACTGACACTGCTATGCATATTCAGGCCAGTGTCCTTCATCACAGCCACATGCTGGACACTGCCCCTCACCGAGAGCGGAAGTCAGGAGTCAGCCTGGGCAGAAGACCATTCGCGCACAGGGTCCCAACCAGCTGCACGGAGAGGGGGTGCCGCTCGCACCAGAGCTTGCATTGGGCTGTGGGGGCCCTGGGGTTGGGAGACTGGTCTACAACTGAGTCGTTGAGATGGTTGCAAAGTTCAGAAAGTTTACTAAAAAAGCATTGAATGTTGTATTTGTAGTGCCAGCTACTCAACCTTGTGTACTTAACGCTGCTCAGAGCGCTTCAAACCTAAGTATCATAGAACCAAGAACCGCATTTGTTGGGATAGGTGAAACTTACAGAAAGTCTCCTGAGAGCAAGAGGCTGATGGAGTGCTGTGTTCCTTAAGAGGGGAACTGAAATGTGTCACTGCATCTTGCTTGGTAGGGACCCCCTCTGGTTTGGCTGATTCAAAGTTGAAGACCTGGAGGCCAGGACCACCCGGTGGTCGCATGTGGAGTCTGGCTCTTGCCCAGGGCCTGGAGCAGCATATTTTTCATTGTAAAGTTATCTTAATAATAATTATTAGCAACAAGGAGAGTGCCAACACCTGCGCAGACTCACTGTGTGGCCCTCACCCCCGCCACAGCCCCGGGAGCTGGGGCCTCGGTGGGGCCCTGGAAGGGACCTTGATGCGCTGTCAGGGCGCAAGTAGAAGTCAGCAAAACCCTGTTCTGTACTGCAGAAAGGAAACTCGCTCTAAGGAGACATTCATATATAGCCTGTTATAAATCCATCCATGAAAACGTGGCTCTGTGGACTTCAGTACATTCTTAAGCTGTATGTTCATGACCCAACTTCAGAACCTCACATCACCCCCAAGCGAGTCCACAGCAACAGCAACAGAACTGACCCTGCACGCTGTCCACAAATAAAGATGTGCCGATTCTTTGAAATGAGGCCTCCACTAAATATACGGGTAATGATGCAGATTTGCAGCACTGGGGATCCAATGCAGGACCCTGTGCTTGCCAGGCCAGCCCTTAAGCACTGAGCTCTACCCCAGCAAGGATGCATGTTTGATTCACTAAATATATAGGTAATGATGCAGATTTGCAGCATTGGGGATCCAATGCAGGATCCTGTGAGTGCCAGGCCAGCCCTTAAGCACTGAGCTCTACCCCAGCAAGGATGCATGCTTGATTCAGCTGGTGCAAAAGGAAACTGTGAATTATGAAGGACAGACAGGACTCATGGCTGTCCTACCAGGTCGAGCTCGGCTTGAGTGAGGGAAGTGACCACACTGACGCTTGCTCCACATGACAGCTTAGATTCCAGCCCAGGACGACCAGGCACTCAGAGCAGAGGGCTGCAGGGAAGCAGTGTGCATGCAGTCCTTGAGGACCGGCTCTGCCAGTACTATGAGAAAAGTGTGGAGCAGCCCTAGAGCTTCAGAGACAGATTCTCCTCCATAGCACACATCGGTGCACTCTGTGAGGGACCCACGTCTGCCCAGAGAGCAGTCTGCAGAGCCTACCAGTGTGCCACACTCACCATCAGGCTGGGGAGGGTCCTCTTCTTCCTCCTGCTCCTCTTCTTCAGCCTCGGCTGGAGCTCGGTACGGGGGAGGCAGCTTCATGGGCGGCGGGGCTGCTCCTAGCCGCTGGAGATGCAGAATTAGAATTGGAGAGGTTGGCTGTGCAGCCCACCAGCCCGCCTGCCACCTGCCTATTTGACCCTCCACGCCACAGCTGAGAAAAGATCGCCTGGGGCCATTTTCTCTGCAGCCAGCTTCGCTCCTGCCTTGAAGATGATAAAACTTCTGCTCTTAGGCTTCCATATTTTATGAAAGTGCTGTGATGTAAACACACAGAAGCACACACAAGAATCCAGATGCGCAGCTTTGAAGGCTGCTGACCTTCCCAGAGCGCGCCCTTCCCCTGGGGGAGAAGGCATCCTCTGGCACCTGCATGTTCTCTCAGCTGTGAAGCGCACCCTTCTTTGTTATTAAGAAACTGATTTCTATCAAGGACATTTCTTTAGAAAAAGCTGTCTGATGTACTAGTTGTGCAATTATTTAAATATTTTCTTCAATTAAATTACAGATTTTATCCTTTAAAGATACTTGAAATAAAACATCAAGATTTTCTACCTGGAAAGGCATCTGTAAATGGGTGATTCATATTTCAATGTTTTAAAAAGACAAACTATGTAATTATTTCTGCATAAATAAGCTTGTCACTTACATGTCAAGTGATAAAGCACAATAATACTTGAATTAAAGTAGAATAAAGCTCTATGATCAGGTAACCTTCACAGAATGGAGACATTCTGTTATACATGGAGGGAAAAAACATGCCAACTTCAGAACTAGCTCATGCTGCTGTAGAGCACGGGAGTGACCACAGGAGTGACCACGGGAATGACCACTGAGCCACAGGGGAAGGGTTGTTCTGCTGCCACTTCAAGTGCATTCACCTTATTCCACAGGAGGAGCCCACTAACGGGCCTCACCCAGGGAGCAGGCAGGCAGAAATTCCTCCAGATGGAAGAAAGACTGTTTGGGACTCACTGAGGAGCCATGTGCTTATTTGAGACACTATCTGAACAGAGCAGTGATTCTACAGATTCGTAGAAAAATCCCAAATCAGGACACAACAGTGTCAAGGAAACGATGCCATGGAGGAAACACTTATTAGCCAGCGACACAAGAATGTGATCACGGTGACTCTGCAAGGCTTTCAGACTGAGGAAGCAATGTAAATCCAATGAAGAGAAAACACAAACTTGCTTCCTGAACTCTTTCTTAGAGCCAGGTTTGTTCAACGTCACAGTGCTGGGAACAGGATGGAGTTGAGATTCCCACCTGGGGCAGGCATTCCCAAGAGCAGGCTTGAAGGGTGTGCTCACAGGGAGGCTGCACGTGGCTTCCCAGCAGCTTGAAGGACAGTGTGGCACCCTGTGACACTCTGCTGGGCCCAGGTTCCCTGGGACCACAAAGGGGCACATTACTCCCTGGGGCGAGGACATGCCACACCCCCGCAGCACCTCCCTCTAAGTGTAGCCTAGCTCCAGGCGTGTCTGGCAGGGCTGCTGAGACTGGACTGTGCTTGTTTGTCCCTTGCCAAAGGGGCCTGCTGGGCAGACCTCAGCAGATGGCAGTGGCACCAGTGATTCCGGCGCAGCAGCACCTGTGTAAAGCTCACCCAGAGAGGCAGGGTCGGCCGCAGAGGCCGTGGCTCCTGGGGTGCATGCCACCAGCTTGGATCAGCCGCGGCTGGCCAGGGCCCTTCCCTCCACACTCACAAACACTGTGTCACACCCACTCAGTCCTGAGGTCCATGAACCCTGGGCTCTTACGAGGCACAGAGTTTCAGGAGTCGTACTTTTACTTCTCTGTACTCTCACAGTTCTGGGGTGGGCTCACCTTCCAGACCCAGCTCCACTTGGGGCCTCAGCTGCACAGCTGAGGTTTCTTGGCTCTCAGAGTAAAGTACAATTTCAACAGATAACAGAACTTTACAGTTTTAAAAAACCATGGTTTCTCTGCCTTTTATTCCCAATTCTGTTTTTATTTCTGACATTTGGTCAAGTGTGGATGTGGGGCACCCGGTGACCTTGGGTCTGGTCCTGCGTTCTCGGCAGCAGGAAGCAAGATGGATGCATGCCGGTTTTCTGTCCTGGCCACTTGGGATGCTTGCTGGGCAGGTGGAATTTACTCCACGCCAGCCCCATGAGGACCCAGTCTCCACTGCTCAAGAGACCATAGGGAGCATGTGGGCCAGGCGCTCTCATTGGCTTGCTTGTGGTGGGTCCCTAGGAAAGAGCACCTCTTGCCAGATATGGTGGCACACAACTGTAACCCCAGAAGCTTGGGAGGCCAAGGCAGGAGGATCCCCAGTCCAAGGTCAGTCTGGGCAGTTTAGTCTCAAAACTTAAATTTCTTTAGAATTTGATATAGGGTCTTGCTACACAGCTCAGATTCAGTGATCCTCCTGTCTCAGCCTCCCTAGTGCTGAGACTGTAGGTGTGTGCCACCATGCCTGGTTCTGGGGCCAGCAAGAATGTAATTTATTCTTTCACAGAACCAACTCTTTGACTCATTAATTCTTTGTATCATTTCCTTTGTCTCCATTGCATTTATTTCTGCTCTGATCTTTATGATTTCCTGCCTTTTGGACTCTGGATTAGACTGCTCTTCTTTTTTAAGTAGTTTGAGGTGTAACATAAGATTTTGGGGGGGCTTGTTCTGTTTTCCTGGTGTGAGAATTTATCGCTATAAACTTCTCTCTTAAGACAGCTTTCATTACATCCCACAAGTTCCAGTAAATTGTATCTGCATATTCACTGGATTGTAAATACTGCTTAATTTCTTTTTCAATTCCATCTGTGACCCATTGATTATTCAGAAAGATATTATTTATTTTTCACATGTTTATAGTTTTTGCTGTTTCTTTAGTCAATAATTTTCAATTTCATTACACTATGATCAGATAATATGCATAGGATAATTTTGATTCCTTTGCATTTACTTAAGCATGTTCTATGTGCTAGCCCATGATCTATTTTGGAGAACAGTCTGTGTGCAGCAGAGAAAAATGTGTATTCTGAGGCTATTGGGTGGAACCCTCTGTAAAGGTCTGCTTAGTTCATTTCTTCACAAGTTCAGTTTAGCTGTAATTTCTGTGTTTTTTTTTTTTTTTTTCATGGTTGATCCATTTCTTTGTGTCAGTGGGATGTTAAAGTCCCCCAATACAATTATGTTATTGCTCATTAGATTTTTTAGGTCCGTTACAATCTGTCCGGTATAATTGGGTGCTCCTACACTGGGTGCATCTATATTTATAGTTGTCATTTCTTCTACCTGCAGCTTTCCCCTAACAAGTAGGTAATGACCTTCTTTGTCTCTTTCAGTCACACTTGGTTTGAAGCTCATTTTGTCAGCAGCCAGAACAGTTACCCCTGCTTTATTCTAGGCTCCGGTCACATGGAGCATTGTTTTCCATTCTTTGACATTCAATTTATTTCCTTTTGAGCTTAATGTGTTTCATATACGGAGGTATATTGGTGGATTCTATTTCTTGATCCAGTCTGCAGTCTGCTTCTTTTGATTGGTGAATTAAGGCCATTTACATTGATAGTTATAACTGATATGTACTGGTTTATCTTTGTCATGTTGTTTTCCTACTGTAGGATCTCTATTTTTCCCTTTTGCTTGAATGCTTGCTCTGCTTGGTGGTTCTCTTCTTTTTCTGGTCTTAACTATTTTCTGTTTTGGTACTGAGAACTGAACTCTGGGCCTTGCGCTTGCCAAGCAGGCGCTGTGCCCCTGGGCTACATCCTGGCCTGGTGGTTCTCTTCCGTTATTGTTGAAACTGTGGTCATTGTTGTCTCTTTCTAAAATACGTCAGTGCTGTTTGTAGGGCTGGTTTGGTTGTCATAAATTTCTTCAGTTGTGCTTTGTCATGGAAGTCTCTAATCTCTCCATTAAGTTTGATGAAGAGTTTTGTAGGATACATTAATCTGGGTTGAAAGTTTTTTTGTTTTTCAGGACCCTCAAACATCTCACTCCAATCTCTTCTAGATTTGATGGTCTGTGTTGAGAAATCTGCTGTGATTCTGATGGGCTTTCCACTATAGGTGGTTTATATTTTTCTCTAACAGCTTTTAATATTCTTTTCTTTTGCTCATTATTACATGTCTGGGTGATGATTTATTTTGATTATGGGTAGCTAGAGTTCTATATGCTTCAGTTAGCTGTATATCAGATTCTTTTCCCATGCTTGGGGAATTTTCTGCTATTATTTCTACAAACACTCTTCTTATGTCTTTTATGTTATCTCCAGCTATTCAGTTGATATCTGTAGTCTTCTATTGTTTTTTCTTTGCATCATCTTGCAGTTGTTGCACTGTTATTTCCTGGTTGCTCATAATTTTTAAGGGATGTTACCTTTCACGTTCACTAGCTGCAATGCCATCTTCAACATCTGAAATTTCATCCAAGCAGTTCTGCCAGATTAATCTGTTTCATGCATTCTAGTTCTTTCTTGTATTGTTCAATGTTTCCATCATTTTCCTATTCCCTTCAGTTTTGTTTTTTTTTTTTATTTGTGTCTCCCTTAGCTGTACCCAGCAATTCTTCCATGGTTCTCGCCATTTCTTTTTATACCTGAGAATAATTTCCGGTCTGATTTCCCCCACAGCATGGTGGAATTGTTTCTTTACTTTGGCTGCTGTCATCTGTGACATTTCATGTGTGTGACTTCTCAGTTCTTCTAAGACCTTGTCTCCTGGACTTGTTTTGTGTGGGCTGGAGGTCTGAGATTGCCTTTTGCTTCTTTCGTCATTTTTTACAGTGATTGTAAACAGCAAGGCTCTCTGAAGAACTGGAAGGCTGGGCAGGCTCACCAAAGCTCCTGCTACGTTGGGTTCCATGTGGCTTCTACCTCATTAAGGAGAGGAGGGCAAGCTGCAGCTCAAGAAGGATCCGATGATGCTGAGCGCAGGCTGAAGATGTGCCAGGCTCTCTGGATGGAGGATCGGGGCAGGGTGGCGCTGCAGGGCTCCTGCATGGCCCCGCGGTAGGCACAGCTCCCCAGTGGTCGTCAGGGTGAGGGTGGGGCGGCTGGAATCAGCAAACTCTGGCAGGAAGGCTGGGGAGGCAGGGGCTATCCTGCCGGTCTCTTCAGCAGTCTTCCAGTTTAGCAAACTCCCTTTTTAATCATTTATTTATTTACTTGGCACACAGTCTTGCTGTGTAGCTTAGACTCACAGCCCAGATTCCTAGTAATCCTCCTGTGTCAGCTTCCCCAAGTGCTGGGATTATACTTGTGTGTTGCCATACCCAGTTTGGGTGGCCAGCTCAGTACATGACCCACACAGCATGCGGTACTGGGGATCGAACCCAGGTCTTTGGGCTTGCCAGGCAAGCACTTAGACCACCGATCTATCTCTCCAGCCCTCTAGGTATAACAGAATGATGTTACAAGATGCTAAATATATAGATAAAAATTAATTGTATGACTTCACACTAGCAATAAACAGAAAAAACATCAGAAATAGTTGACTTATTTTCAAATAATCTATAGATTCAACACAGCTCCAACTGAAATCCCAAGATTTTTTTTTTTTTAGGGGTGTGGAATCTGGGTAGGTGATTCTAACTTTTTTTTTTTTTTTTTTTTTTTTGCAGAACCAGGGATTGAACTCAGACCCTTGAGCTTGCCAGGGAAGTGGCTGCACATAGATAAGGCATTAGAACAAGACTCTTCAGAAGAAACTTTTCCTAGAAGGCAAGATTCACACACAGTGCAGCCATCCGGGTCCAGAGCACATCTGCGGACAGACACAGCAACCAAATGGAGCAGAGGGACAGCCCTCCCCAGCCCATGAGCTGAGGCTACGGCTCCCAAGTCAATGCACAGAGACGGCCCTACTATAAAGGGTTGGCTCCTATTCATCTGTAGGGGAAAAATGAGATTTTTATCCTTACCTGACACTAGATGCTAAAATAATATTTAAGTCAATAAATTCTACTAGAATAGCAGAGGACCCGAGGAAGGTGGCCAATTCTGACTGGAAAAGGGGTTTTCTGGGGGAAGGGGATGAACATAATTCAAAGGGGACAGCAGCATGGGAGGGGTCCTCCTGGCTGGTCTCAGCAGCCAGGCGTGGCAGCCCAGCAGGAGACAGGGCCATGCCGCATATTGACAGCTGGCTTGTCCCTTGTTGTACCCATGTGCCACCAGGTTTCTGGCCGTGGTGCTGGCGAGAGCCAGCGCACAGAGAGGGCAGACTCAAAGGACATGTGCATGGATGCCCTTCAAGCCAGGCTTGGGGTGTAGCTCAGATGCACAAAGGGCCACAGACACTCTTTGCAAGCCAGAGCCCCCACTTACCTTTTCTCTTTTTGATTTGGGCTCTTGGTCCAGGGTGCTGTCCACTTTGTTGCCTTTGTTTTGAGGATTAATAATGACCTACATGGCAAAGAAGAGGGGGAAGGGCCGGAAGGTAAGTTCAGAGGCCACAGTGATCATGTTTCTCACAGGTGCGCAGTGTGTGTGTGTGTGTGTGTGTGTGTGCGCGCGCGTGCGCGCACTATGGGAGCACCTGGTGCAGGGACTGAACTCGGGGCCTCGCGTGGTGGAGGTGTTCCCCCAAGCCACACACCCACCCTCCAGCCTGTGCTTGCTTACTCATGATAGGAGCATTGCAGCCAGGGCAAGTGTTACTATTTCAGAAATATGACAAGATAGAATCTGTAAACCTAAACATTTGCAACACAAATGCAGAGGGCTGTGGCCACAGTGCCGCCACCCAGGCACCTCCTGCTGCAAGTCCAGTGCTGACGTTGGACACAGCATGCAGCGGGCAGGTCCACCTCATTCCCCACTGTGTTCCAGGAAGTCTGTCATGCGTGCCCTGTGTGTGCTCAGTAAACCTCACCTTCACTGGCGTGGGACAGACCTCAAACTCACTCCTGCACTGCGAAGCTCAGTGTGGCCAGAGCTTAGCCAGTGTTTTCCATCCTTCTGTGGTGCTCAGAAGGGGCTGGATACATAGCTGTGCTCAATAAGTGTTTATAAATTTATGAAGTTAAATTTTATAAATATGATTTTAATCCTTAATGAGGCCAAAAGCACATCTTGCTTTTGGGCTGCTTTCTGTACAGCTAGGGGGCACCTTTGGGAAGTACACTCCTGTCGACCATTTCTCAAGGCTCCTCAGAGGGCTACCACCCGGGCGTGGCACAAAGCCTGGTGACACCTGGCAACTGAAAGAAAAGCCAATTTCCTCTCCCAGGAAACCAGGGGAGCCACCCAGCTGCCCAGAGAAAAGCACACAGCACACAACAGACTTCAGCTTCCTCCAGGGGCAGGTGGAGATGAAACTATCCACTTCCACTATGCCAGAAAAATGGAGAATGGAGAAGTCTTGGGAATGCATTACTGCATTAGAGACCCTTGTAGGTCCTCAGAGCCGCCCACCCAGCACAGGCAGGATCAGTGCTTGTGGCTCCACTCTGCACATCACAGCCCAGGCAGGGGCAGGAGCCTGGCTGGGGACAGGAGCCGGCATTTGTGTCTGAAGAATCTTAAAGCAAAGCCACGCTGGGTCTACGGGCTGAAAGAGAATGTCTGCAATGTCTGGGGGACGACAGAGCAGTGTTTTTTTAAAACTCGCTATTAACTTTATTGAAAATCAATAATAATTATACAGCAAATTAAAAATTGGAGACAAATATTGAAATGTGAAAGATATAAGATGTAGACAGTGAATTCTAGAAAAATATTTCTGAAATGAATTCATGGGATTAATAATAGATTGCACATTGTAAAAAATATTTACAAACTTAAATGAATATAACAATAAAACTTGTCTAAAATAAACACGAAGGAGATGGCTCAGTGGAATAAACGTGTCCCTGGCGAGCACAAGGGCCTGAGTTCAATCTCTGGTTCCGCCAAAAAACAAAAGAAAACAAAACAAAAAATACATGAAGAAGAGTTTACAGATCAGTCACATAATAGTTCACTCTGTGCCAAAATCAAGAAACCATTCTGGTCTCTTAGTTGGACTCACAATTTAATTTTAATTTTTGAATACTATTTTGAAATATTTAATTTAATGTTGAATTAATTGTTACTTAATTTTCTGAATACTGCTTAATTTTAATTTTTTATGATTTATACAGTTTCTTTGACTTCGAATCTACTTATAAAACATGGTATGCTATTTTCTCCTAGTATTAGAAACTTTAAAAAGTGTATTTCCATTTTCCATTAACTTTATATTAGTTTTTCTTTGTCTTTTACACACACACACACAGCACACACACACACACGAAATAGATAAAATAGATATATAGAGCTGGGCATGGTGGCGCATGCCTGTAATCCCAGCACTCGGGAGACTGAGGCAAGAGGATTGTTGTGAGTTCAAGACCAGCCTGAGCTACAAAGTGAGCTTAAGGCCAGCCTGAACTGCATAATGAGACCCTGTCTCAAAAAAAAAAAAAAAAAAATAGATATATAACCTAAGATTGATACTGTTTTGTAGAGTTCTTTAATGACCCTTTAAATGGGTTCATTTAATGTAATTACATTTCACATAGTCCTGCATAACTGCTACTTTGAGAACTCTTTCTTCTCTATCCAGGACCATCCAGCAACTCCTCTTGCTTTCTGGAGTATGAACTTGTCATGTTCTATAAGCAGAGCAATGCTTCTGGACACATATATTAGCAAATTTGTAACACAAAATGCTCACCAAAGACTTCATCTTTTAGAAAAAAATAGAAGACAGTGTATTCTTTGTGAAAGTAAGACATACATTTGTATACAATAAATATATAAATGGATACTTCAAGTCATCATGGTGGGGTATTGGGAAAAGTTTTCAATTAGCAACAATCGTGCCTCGGATAAACCTCGTTGGCTATGATACTGCCGCTGCACAAAGCCAACTATATAAACACATAAAAGCTACATGTGCCCAAGAAGGTAGGTACCAAAAATGGCATTAAGGAAGTCCCTCTGGGATGCAGGAAGGAGGAAGATGGCATGTGGCAGTTAGCCCAGGGGGCTGTGAGGCCCTGGTTCTGAAGGGTGCATGTTAGGGTACGGGGGAGAGACCCTGGATGCCGCTGTCAAATGCAGCTACACTACTAAGTTATAGCTGCGTAAAGACCGCCGCAGGGAGTGCGTGCAAATCCAGAGCTCTGCTCCCCGGGAAGCATTTATTTGCCAAGTAAGTCCAAGTGGCTACATGTCTCTCTAGCTTACTGAAAGTATGGCTTAGAGTTTAGAAAAAGCTCACGAAGGCAAGGCCTCGGTAACAAAGCAGCTGACAGTGCGGGCACCCAAGCACCACCCGGTGCACTGTGTGGGGAGGGCGTTTACATGACCAAGGGTCTCAGTTTTTTTCTTTCATTGCTGGGACAAAATACCTGACACTCAAAATTAAGGAAGGAAAGGCTCATTATCTCACAGCTGTGGAGGCTTCGGCCTGCACTCTGCTGGCTCCAAGGCAGGGCGGCACATGGCAGAGGGCGGTAGTTCACAGCGGTGGGAGACGGCCCAGCAGCAAGAGCGCGGGGCAGCGGCGGGGCGAGCCTCTGTGCCTCCCTCGCGCTGTACCCGGGCTGCCAGCCCCGGGCCCCAGCACTGGGTCGCAGTAACTCTGGCAGCCCACCCATGACTGCGTGAGGCTTTGAGGGGACAGCTAGGAAACACCAGAGCGCAGGGCTTTTGTGGGCTCAACACTGAAAAGTGACCCACTCTGGGTTTTTACGCAAGTTTAACCCTGAATGGAATCTGGCTAAATTGCCAGAGGCCCAGATTCCAGAGATGAGGCAGGAGAAGCCCTGAGCCCAGAGTCTGCAGTCACCAGGAAACACTGGGATGGCCTTTTACCTCCAAAAGAAAATGAAATCTGACTGAGGCACTGCCAATGTTTCCTATCCCTGGCGATCTGTGACCGCCCAAGTAATTATACCAGAGAGACCACAGGTTTATCACCTTCTTCAATAGGAATTGCTCCGTGCCTAAACAAGTTTAAATTATTTATTTGTTTATTTATTTATTTGGTTCAGGATCTCACTACGTAGCTCAAACTCATAGTGATCTTCCTGTGTCAGCCTCCCCAGCTCTGGGATTACAGGCGTGCATCACCACGCCCAGCTTGGGGCCCAGGGCCAGTACGGCACGTGGTACCAGGGATCAAATCTAGGTCTTTGAGCTTGCCAGGCAGGTGCTTAGACCACTAAGCTATCTCCCCAGCCACTATGTCTAAACAAGTTTAAACGACATAGCAGCCAGGCATGGTAGTGCATGCCTATAATCTCAGCACTCAGGAGGCTGAGGCAGGAGGATTGCTGGGAGTCTGAGACCAGCCTGGGCTACAAAGTGTGGCTACAAAGTTTCTCAAAAAGACTGAATAAATAAATATCCAGAACACTGGATGGTGCCTCTAGACTGTTTTATGTGCATAGCATTTCATAAATGTGGTAATTGACCCAGAATAGAGGACTAACTCGCCTCTAACTAAGCAAGATGATAACTAGGGGATCAAGGTGTTCAACCAGGCTGTTTGACTTTATTGCCTATGACTTAAATCAACACAGATTGTAATGAATCAAATTTGACCAGGAGAACAAAACTAGAGGCAAATGGAACTTAAAGTTAATGTCTAAATTTGCCTGAAGTTAAGCAGATATTTTTTTCTAAGTCTTCTGGTGCAAGCATGAAGTGTCTCAGATGATGCATATTGAGGGACTGATCTGGGGGCAGGGCAGGAGAAGGTGTCACTCGGTGTGCTGTGTCCTGCCCAGCCCCTCAGCTCTCTGGCTCCTTCTAGCCTGCTCTATCTCCTGGCTGCCAGAGGCGGGTGGCTCTCCTCCAAGCTCTTCTGCAGCCTCTTCCTACCCCAGAGCCAGCTGCCCAAGGACCGAACCTCCAAAGCTCAGAGCTGCACTTGTGCATGTCACATGACTTGTGACTTAAGATAAAGATAGGTGGGATAAGACCCTGCACCAAAGACAAACAAAAGCCACACCTATAAAAATAGGTGGGAAACTATTCAGAGGCAAAAGCTTCAACCACAGGAGCACAGGATATCAATAAACATTTTGAAAATGAAAAGCAACTTACTCTTGGTGTGGAGGAGAGGCTTTGAACAACAAATACCACAGGGTTCCCCGCGTTCTTGATGGCTTCCACAGCCTCCTGGTGAGTGGCATTCTGCAGGTCCACACCCGACACCTGAAACATAAGATGAAGTCATTTGGGGCAGCTGACCCAGAGGTCATGGGGGCCAAGGAGCGAGGCTGCTGTGTGGCGCTGTCCTGCCCTAGAAGAGCCCACGCGCAGGGAGGCGCGGCGGTGCGCCGTGAGGAGCAGGCAGGGCGGGCACAGCAGCAGCAAGCGCGGGGGCTGGCTGGTTGTAACGCAAACTCCACGGTGAGGCGGCTGTGCGAGGGCATGGTGCTGTGTGCGTGCGACAGAGCCCCGTCGTCACCTCTGCCATTGGCACTACACGTGATCTGAGTGCAGTGGGCAGGGAAATCACTGTGACTCCTAGTGTCGACTAAACTGCGAGGAGTCTTTTAAACAAACTGACTTATCACCACTTAGAGACTGACCATTTCCTAAATTGTGCTAAAAAGCCAGGTCCAAGTGCCTCACTAAAAATGTTCTGTGTTCGATACTTGTTTCTACCCATGAGACTCCTTATTATAGCAATGTGGAGAACATGACTTCCGGCCCGCCCACATAGCTCTAAGGCCATGCTGCGTGTGCAACATGCCTAAGCTGAAGGCCACTGAAGTACTGGGCCAACTAAGCCAAGGCTAGACCAGTGTTGGGGTGGGGACAGTCAGGACCGCGACAGGTTATGGCACTGCCTTGCTTTCTGGGGACAGGGAGCAGGGACAGAGGGTGTCCCTGACAAATTTCCACAGGCATAATGGGAACCAATGAAAAGAGAGAGAGAGAGAGAGAAAAAAAGATTCTATCATAGTACAACAATAATCTTAAGATTTTCCTCAACTTGAGAATTACAACTCAAAAATTCATCTCTTCACACAGATTAATTTGTGAGAAACTAAATTCTAACTTCTTGGATTAAAACATTTTTCTTATGGATCTAAAACACTCATGTTATTGCTAAGGCACATCTTCATAAAAATTAATTATTTGGTACAGGGTCTCACTACACAGTTTGGATTTGTGGTGATCCTCCTGTCTCAACCTCCCCAGTGCTGGGATTGCAGGTGTGTGCCACCACGCCTAGATCTAGTGGCCAGCTCCGTGTGCCTGGGGTTCCAGGGCCAGCACAGCATGCAGTACTAGGGGGATTGAACCCAGGTCCTTGCACTTGCCAGGCAGGCGCTTAGACAGGCAGCTGTGTCCCTAGTCCCAAAGACACATCATAAAAAATATAGACACAACTGATTACTAGGTTTTCCTTAAAACCAAAGAAACCCTTCATAATAATTTTCATAGGAAAAAAGCAAACACATGATTAAGTGTAAACTTTCAAGTACTCTGTGAGTTTGAAAAGCCAAGTGCTTAAATCTGAGGGAAAACTCAGGGTTCTGGTCACTAAACATAAAGCTAGTGATGCTAAGTGTGAGAATATCGTTTGATATTGAAATATCAATAGATGACAATATGTTGACAATAGAAACAAATGAAAGACAACAGCTGGGGTGGTGGCATATGCCTGCCATCCCAGCACTCAGGAGGCTGAGGCAGGAGGATCACTGCAAGTTCGAGACCAGCCTGGGCTACACAGTGAGCTCAAAGCCAGCCTGAACTGCCTAGTGAGATGCTGACTTGCATTTCTGCCATAGGTGTCCCTAAGCCATTTTGTGACCATCCAAAGGGCCCGTGGACTTTGGGGTCATGGCTGGCTACCATTTGTCTCTTTTCAGCTGGATGCCTTGCACTATTAGACTAACTTGCGGACTATCACACAGGCTTTTGATGTGGAACTTCCAAGAACCAAGGGTGCTGTGTTGATGCAGAGCTTAAGATCTGCTTTCTGTGCTTCTTCCTCACTGGGCCCTTTAACATCCATAGTGCCACTTCGGTGATGCCTACTGTGCCACAAGTGGCTTTTCATTTTCTTAAAGCAGCAATCACTGCACCTGCACTGCCCCGTCAGCCCTCGCCCCGCTGTGTCTCTGCCTGTACTCACCTCAGTTTAACCTTTCACACAGCTTTCTCTATTGTCTCTCCCCATACATGACATCATGTAACACTGGAGGATGGAGCTGTGGTCTTTTTCTTCCCTGATGTATTACTGGTGTGTTCAAAGTATGCCTCAATTGAAAAGCCAAAACCTGAAGCGTTGCAGTGTGGTGCACAGGGTGAGGTGCAGCTGACGTCCAGGTTCAGCTGGACTCCCCCAAACCTGAGAACCCCAGAGCTGGAAGCATGGCTGGTGTCCAGAACTTCAGAGGAGTCCTGACTTCCATAACCAAGGCCTGCCGCCCGCAGCTTCGTGGGGCCGGTGCTCAGGATGACGCTTCTGGCCTGCAAACCTCACTTTCTCTTTTCTTTTTTATTGGAGGGGGATTGAACTCAGGCCTTTGTGCTTGCCAGGAACCTCTTATTCTACTGAGCCATCTCCCTGGCCCTCTCACTTCCTCTTTTCGACAAAGGTGAGCCTGGTGTTAGTCCTGAACAAACTTCAGCCAAGAGTCAGTGCAGACCCCAGCCCGACCTCCAGAGCCGCTTCCTGGTCACCGGCTAAAGGGCCAAGCCAGGACCAGTGTCTAAAAGGTGAGTCAGAGTAAGGGAGTCAGGTCAATGCTCCAGCAGTGTCAGTGACGGGCACAATGCCATTTCCTACTCAGGTGTCAGGGTGTTCTCAGCTGCCACAAGCCCACCCTGGGGCTCTAGGCTCCCCATGGTCCTCCCTTCTTGGGGCGGCAGCATCCCAGGGCACTGGTATACACCGGAGGGGGGTCTTGTTCCCACCTGCTGGGCCACACAGAGCCCTTTGTGCTTGTCTTTCACAGCCCAGGAGCTGTATTTCATCTTTTCATTTGTTTCCTCCCTACTGGAGAGACTCACAAATTGTACACCAACTGACACATAGAAAAAGGACACACACACCAACATGTGAAGAAAGGTCTTCTGAACAAATGGTTATTTTACTACCTTAAAAATATTTCAGACGCGTGGGATATGATGGCACCTGCCTGTAACCCCACTACTTAGGAGGATGAGGCAGGAGAATCCCCATGAGTCAAGAGGCCAGCTGGGCTACACAGTGCGTCCACGGCCAAGTGAGACTACATGGTGAGACCTATCTCAAAAAGGGAAAAAGAGTTTCAGACACAAACAGCGTTCCAGCATCACTACCTCAAGGATCTTGTCTCCCGTCTTCAGCGCGCTGGTCCTCCCAGCGGGGCTGTCCCCTAGGACCTGCTTGATGAATATGCCCCTCAGCTCCTCGCCATTCTTCAGGCGCTTGATGACCGTCTGTCCACCGACGATGCTGATGCCCAGAGACACGCCGGGTTCTCTGAAAATCTCCACACTGCAAAAGACAAGCGAAACTCACTGGCGGACTGCTCGATCTAGCCTGCAGTGCTGCCATGGTAGGTGTATTCCATTCATGCCATACTTTGGATTCTGACTTTTTTTTTGACGAAAGCAGGAATTGAACTCAAGCCCTTGTACTTGCCAGGGAAGCGCTTATTCCACTGAGCCATCTCCCCCAGCCCGGCATGCCATACTTTTGAGACTTATTTTATAAAGTCCATTTTCTAAACATATTTTTTACAAATGTTGTACAACTTAAACTGAACGCTGAAATTACAAGACGCTGTCAACAACTGATACCAAATGAAAGTTTGCATCCTAGAACAGATTCTAAGAGGATTCGAGAGGGCCCAGGGGCCTGAGCTCCTGACCAAGCCAAAACCTGCGCTCGCTCTGCATTTGTCTCCTTTATATATGCATCAGAAAGGAAAAGGTTGAGAAGTACCAAATGGGTAAAAAGAATCCAGAAAGCCACATGTTTATTTTCGTAGCATGTTCTGGCTTTCCAAGTAAAATAAACTGGCCATAGGCCCTGCTCTCTGGGCTCTCTGCTGGTTCCCATGCCCATAGTGGGAGAGTGGCCTCTTATCCCTGTCATTTTAAAATGAAGCAGGGACACTTGCCCCACAGGTATTATGGGATTTGCAGAAACTGACACAACCTGGCCAGTCGGGAAGGCAAATGAGGTTGGGAGCCAGAAACAGCGACTTGGAACTTTGAGGACAAAACTCGGAATCCAGCCACAGGAAGAGCCCCACCGCACTAGGTGGGCACGGGGTCACTGAAGCACAGAACAGGAGAGAGGTTAAAGGGGGGCCCTGGCAAGCACTGCCTTGCGGCTGCGAGCGGCAGAGGAGACCACGCCGAGAGTCCACAAGCCTAGCAGGCTGCCCACGTGGGCCCACTGTGGCTCTGGCTGGGAACGGAGCCTGTGCTGACAACGGTTATGGGAGCCTCACTCCTGGCCCCCAATCACTGGAGGAGACAACAGAGTGAGACCAAAATGGCGGCTGTGGCGAGCAGGTGAACGGCTGCAACCTCCCGGAGCTCAGCACTGCGTGGCTTCTCTATAAGAAAAGCCTAAAGTACAAACACAGCACAAATTAAAATGGGTAACAGGAGCTGGGCCTGCCTCCCCCGTCTGGGAGGGGCCCGGGGATGAGGCCACAGGAAGGACTGAGGTGTGGCGGGTGCCCACTGCCAGGAAGCCTGCAACCACGGCGGCCAGTAGAAAGAAAGCCTCCAAGTGTGGTAAAGAGTATGAAAGGCTAACACCCTGTCAGCTGAGGAGAAGACCAGCAGCGCCACACGTACATTCTTGGAGGACCCCAGTGGCTGAAGTTCGGCGTCTCTTCTCCTTCACCTTCTTCTCTCTCAGGCAATTCTCTGGGGGAGGTAGAAGAGAGTGCAGCTGAGGAGACATAGTCTCATTCTTTTTCTTTTTTTTTGGGGGGGGGGAGGAGGTCTCACTGTGTAGCCCAGGCTGTCCTAGAACTCACAGAGATCCTCCTGCCTCAGCCTCCTGAGTGCTGGGATCACAGGCTTCTCCTACCAAGCCTAGCTACTCTCCTTCTTATGGGAGCTGGGAAAGATCTGAAACTGCAAACCTTCAGTGCCACATAGTTCTAAGCTTCTGAAATACTGGCATCAATATACACAGAAAGTGAACAGACTTTGGCAGCGTTTAACACGGCAAACCCTCACCCAGCAGATAGCCATGCATGACTTAGTCTCCCAACCACATGATGGCTACCAATGCATGCTGGTGTTTCAATCTACAAGTGATTTTTTTAAGTGTTTGTTTTGTACAATTTCATCTTAGTTTCTCTGTCCGTGTGGAAAGTATGTGTCTTAGAACTTGGAGCTGCCCAATTAGCTAGGGAAAGACCTGCCTGGCGCCCCGGCTAAGCCAGCCTCCCCTCGGTCTCTGGGCTCTGCCACCCGTGGTGGCACCCTGTCTGCACCAGCCCCGCAGGGCCTCCGCAGAATCCCGGCATCCATCCCTGGGCGCTGCCTGGCTCTGTGGTGCTGCGGCCCCTCACCCCTGGCGGTGACCCAGATGCCTGGTACAGCGCCCCTTCCCACTGCTCACTGAGGGTGCAGAGCAGCCTCCCACTTCTTCCCACAAGCAGCCTTTCAGTCCCACTTGGGTCCCACGCCATCTCAGCCCAGTGGTCCAGGATGGGCTGTCCCGCGATCAGATGCCTGGAGCTGCCCTCGCACCCTCCCGCAGCCACTCTGCGGTCATTCTGTGCGGCGCTGCAGGGCCTGCACCCCACCCCCAACGTGGGACGGCAGGGGCAGCCTACCGGGCAAGGGCAGGGCGTCTAGAGGACCAGGCGCCCGGGTGCCTCGCTGCCCCTCGCAGCCTGGGCGGTTGGTACAGAGGCAGATCTTGGTCCCCCCTCGGAGCCCCGGTGGACAGATCCAGAGGCACGCTGGGGCCTGGGTCCTCATCTGGCACCGACACACCTGAAGACAAACGCAGAAGGTTAGACACAGGACGCTGCAATCACTCAACAAACAGCAAGGTGCGCCCTCTAGGGCTGGGCGGCGCCCTGTGGGGACACAGGGTTAAAGAGTGTGGGATGTAGACCCAGAAGGGCGCGGAGCGACGCCTTTGGATGCTGCAGGACGCACGAGGGACCCCGAAGGGCGCCGCAGGACGTGTCAGCAACCGCATCAGGCAGAAAACCCCAAAGCCGGTGCAAATTGCGGTCGGGTTCCCTTCCCAGCCTCCCTGTCCCAGCCTCAGGCCGCTGCATCAAGGGTGGAAGAAATCCCCCATGGGACAATAGATAAGCACCCAGGCGCTGGGGTTGCTGAGGGCTCTGCCCATGAAGTTAGCCTCTGCTACCTTGACTGCCACATCAACAAGGAAGACAGCAAAGATGCCGCCGCTGGCGCCGGGGTTAGGGAATTGTGCCAACTCCTAGCAGGCGAGTAAGGTAGGCAGACTCGTAATTTATTTAAATGTTTACACAATTTTTATGCCAAAGTGTTGTGAAGTTTTATTTCTCCACAGGAAGCTGCAGTACTAAGCCTGCACTGCCCAGCAGGGAAGAGGAAGAGCTCTGGGCTTCACTGCCTCTCAGCTCCCCTCCAGGCAGACAGCGGAGAATCCTGTTCCTGTGAATAGAAGGCAGAAACACCACAGCTTCCTCCTTGCTTCTGAACTGAATAAATGTCAGGAAGCCCTGACGCCACCAGCTCAGGTCACTGCTGCCACCCACATGCTGCAAGCACACGTGTGTGTGCGTACACAATCTGTACTCGGACCACACACACACACACACACACACACACACACACACACACACACAATGAATGCAGTACCTCTTCATAAATCAAAATGAGTTTCAAAGTAAAAAACAGAAGTACATGTATCCACTGCCTGAGATAAATGTAAACTTCATATACATTTTAATATGTAAATACATATTAATAAAATAAAAATTTAAAAAAGCTCAGAGCTAATGTGGCTATTAGAATAGATGCTGGGTATTTATATCACACCATCCATGCCAAGAACCCGTGCACTTTCTGTAACCCTGAGAAGTGCCTGGGAATGCCATTTATTATATTAACTGAGTGGCTATAATAGCTGTTTACTCAAATAAGGCAAAGGGAAAGCCTTAAAACCCACGTGCACTGTTGTGTGCTAGGGCTCGAGCCCCCCAGCCTTGTGCACTCACAGGCGCAGATGCGGGGAAGTGACTGGATTAGTCCCTGAGCTCACAGCTGAAGGTGGCATTGACAGGCGGAGCCTGGGGCACGGCCTGGAAGGGGCTGTATGGATCCCTCCTCCTCCCTCGGTCCCTCTGTTTCCCCTCTGCGATGGCCCTGTGCCACACCACCCTGCCTCGCAGCCAGCTGACCGGTCTGAAACCTCTACAAACCATAAGGTACAGGGCTTGACAAATAGCTCAGTGGATTAAAGCACTTGCAAGCAGGCACAGGGCTTGGGGGGTCTGATCCCCGGGCCTGCCATGCTGGCTCTGCCTCTGGGGTGCGCTGAGACAGTTAAGACTGGGCGTGGTGGCACAAAACGTCTTTTCTGCCATTTACTTCTTTAAACATTGTGCTCTTGGAAGCAAATCCCGGCTCTTGGGAGGCTGTAAACAGGCAGATCATTATGAATCTGATCTAGTAGTGAAACCTGAATACCCTGTAGACCCTTCCTAAAATACAAACGAACAAACAAAGCCAAAAACAAACATAAAAGCTGCAAACTAAATAAAGCTCCTCTTCTTTTGGTTGTGGGTGCCAGGGAGTGGTCTCAGCTATGAAAAAGTAACTAAGACAGCAAGACACTGAGAAAGCTTACAGAAACCCAAGGAACTATCTGTGCTGTTCTCCTTTCTTTTCCAGGAAACAGTGGGGATGGCCTCACGCTCATCTGGGCTCTGCTGAGTCAAAACAAAACATCTTTTCTGCCATCTACTTCTTTAAACATTGTGTTCTTGGAGGCAAAACATGTTATCACAAATTATGTGAGTACAGTATTAGCTGGAAGCTCAAGTGTAAGTAAGAAGATAAGATACTGCTGTGCAGGGCTTGTGCTGGTAAACACCATAGTTTACTGAAATGATAAGAAGCAAAATGCATATACTTATTAAGGTTGTAGAGTATGTTATTTGGTTTGCATGCTTCTTGTGGATTTTTAAAAATTTCTGACAGAATTTAAGCTAGAAAATAATGCCCAAGATAAAGAGATCTCATGCATTTTCTCCCATTTCTTTGTTACCCAGCAATGTGAGAGACCAAGGCACAGAATTAGCTCCACAGTGGTAGGGAAAGATGCCGAAGCCACAAAACTTCCTTTTATGTTACCCAACATGAATGTGGGGATCATTCACGCTTTTGAACAATCACTCAAAAAACATGCACAGGGCACCCCCTGCTGGCCAGGTACTTTCCAGGGGCTGGTAGCAGGTGTCCAGGGCCTTCCAGCTCCCATGCTGGGCTGATTCCAGGGGCTAGGAGCCGGGTGTGCAGGAGCAGAACGGATGCTGTGGGTGTGGTGGGAGGATTTGTGACAGGAGAAGGAGGCAGCTTTAGAAGGACTTGTTTACCACACAGAGAGTGCGAGGTTCTGTGCTGCAGGAGGAGTGAAGTCCCATCACAGAGCTTTGAGGGGGAGCAGGCAGAGCTCAGAAAAGAAAGACTTTACAAGTCCTGCCCTCACTGACAGTGAGTCTTACTTGCTATGTTAAATGCAATGAATCGGGTGTAGGGGCACACACCTGTAATGCTGGCACTAGGAAGGCTGAGGCAGGAAGGTCGCTGCAAGTTCAAGGCCAGCCTGGGCTACGTGAGTTCAGAGTGAGCCTGAACTACATGGTGAGACCCTGTCTCAAAAACAACAGAATAATGTAATAGAGAACTACGACTCTGGCACAAAACTGCACTGTGGTTTCCCCACCTAATACAGGGCTGGTAGCAGCCCCCACTGTGCAGATGCTGGCTTCTTTCCTGGAATGTGCTTCATATGATGGTGTGGCCTTCATCTGACAGCGCGGCCTTCATCTAATGGCAGGTCTTTAATCTGGACTCCCAGGGCTCTGGCTTCTAGCTCTGCCACCCCACACTCAGGACGTGGCTAAAAACTATGGGGATGATTCAGTTAAAAAAATGCTACAGTAAAAGGCCATGAAGTGCTCAAAATTCTGCCCCAGCTCTGCCCACCTGTCCCACATTCTGGCCACCTCCTGCAGTTGCTCTGGCATCCTCTCTCCTAAGGGTCGAGCTGCCAACACCCTGAACCCATTCAATACCTTTCCCTTTCATGGTCATTCTGACCTTGGAAACAGCTATAAGAGGTAAGTGGCAATGTGTCTCTTACTCTAATAAATTTCTTGAAAATGTGAACATTGCTTATTTTCCTTGGCCCCTGTATTGAAAATCCTTCTCAATTTCCTGGAAGATGAAAGGTCACCCAAGTGACAACCATGTCAACTTCCCATTCACTGAAGGAGAGGGAAAGAAAAACGAGGCCGACTGGGGCCCACGGAGCATTCATCGCCTCAGAGCACAGCGTGCCGCCCACTGTACCCAGGCGCATCTGCCTTTGTCATGCGTGGACCTGGCCCCCAGGGCTTCCTTAAGTGCACCCCTGAAGAGGACATTTAGGAAGAAATCCAAGGTGACCTCTGACCAGGATTCAAATACCCTTTCCAAACTTCTGAAAACATCACCGAAACTCTTCCCATTTTTTTGTTCTGAACGAGTTTTCTGCTGAAGTCGCTGCCACTGCTACCTAGGCCTGGTCCTGCAACCCGGGAGTCAGGGCCTGGTGACAAGGCAGAGGTGGCTGGAACAGCGTCTCAGGGAGCACCGGGGAGAGGGTGCTCCCCCATGCCGTCCTCCTGGTCACCAGGCTGAGACAGTCCTGGTGCCGCCAGGCGTCCCGCCCTACTGCTGAGAAGTAGGGGCCAAGCCGGCTGCCGGGCACAGCAGAGACGATGGAAAGCCCAGAGGCCGAGCGTCCTCGTGGCTACCACCGTGGCTGTGTACACACAGGGAGCCACGAAAGCACCCCGGGGCCCTGCGGTGCTGGCAAGGCCAAAACAGGGCACAGAGGATTGGATTTCTGGAAGCCAGTGCTGCTCCGGATGGTTCCAAAGATCTCCATTTGTCGAGGTGTGAGAGCTGAATGGCACCAAGAGAAGGGGAGACGGATCCATGCAGTGAGGGGCAGGGTGGGAAACTCAGCAAGGAGGAGAATCAGCAGAGTTCAAGCCCGCTGACAGCCATGCCGCGTGACAGGCCACCCTCTTCCCACAGGCCTTCCTGTGCCAGGCATGCATTCTCAAGCCAGGGCATGCACAGAAATGACTCAGCCCGCACTTCCGGTGTCACGTCCCTTGCCTGGGTGGGAGTCGCTCTCCCAAGGGGGTTTGGCTCAAGTGCTGTAAGGACGCATCGCTCTGCTGGCTTAGGGTTTTCATCGCGGTCTCGTCTTGAGGCCCATGTGCACCCTCCCACCGTGCTGCATCTTGGCCTGGATGCGCATCCCTGAGATGAGCCGCAGGAGGGAGGGAGCCCCTAGCACAGAGGCTCTCCTCTGTGATTTTAAATTTAGTGCGCTATGGCAAATCTAAGACTGCCGGCTGCTAACGGAGCAGATGGCCAGCTCAGATCTATAAGGGGCTGCCAGAAGCATGCAGGGAAATCCCCTCCCAGCCAGTGGCGGCGCTGCAGAGGCCTAGGCTGATGGGGCTGGGGAGGAGGGCCTTGCGTGTGGAGGAGCTGGTGCAGGACAGGGCCTGCACTTGAGGACAGCGCCCCCAGGAGCAAATGTGGGCAGCGCAGGAGCTGGTGCAGGACAGGGCCTGCACTTGAGGACAGCGCTCCCAGGAGGAAATGTGGGCAGCGCGGGAGCTGGTGCAGGACAGGGCCTGCACTTGAGGACAGCGCCCCCAGGAGGAAATGTGGGCAGCGCGGGAGCTGGTGCAGGACAGGGCCTGCACTTGAGGACAGTGGCCCCAGGAGGAAATGTGGGCAGCGCGGAGCAGCGCAACCGCTCCTGGCCGCACGGGCAGCATGGATGCAGGCCCTCCTGCCTGCCCAGGTGCTGGCTCGGCAAGCTCTTGAAATGCCCCCACAAGTGATGACAAGGGCTTTTCTAGTGGGCACAGGTCTGGGATGTGCACACCTGGCACTGTTCCCAAAGTCACCATCTCAAGAATAAATAACCAGGGCCTTCCAAAGGGACGACTATGGCAATCCAGGACTGAATAGTGATCCCTGAAAGGACACATCTTGTCCCAGAACCCACAGGTGTGACCCCTCTGAGGAAAGGGTCTGCTGGGTGCAAGTCCCTAAAACAACTGAGGACAGACTGTCCTGGGTTTCCTGCTTGGCCTCACGTTCACAGGAGTCACTTGAGACCAAAGAAGATGTGAGAAGAGGCTGTGTCCCACCCACAAGGACAGAGGCAGCACTGAGGGAGTGCAGCTGGGACATGGGCCAGGTGAGGGCGTAAGTCCAGCTGCTCTCACAGGCAGTAGGTGGGCTGTGCTGTGTGCTGCTGTGTGGTATCCCTGGAAACACGTGGACTGCAGAGGGGCTATGGGGCGGGGGGCCAGAGGAGGGGCGTTGCCCTATGCGCACAGTGGACAGTGTCACTTCCTGGTCCTCCAAACATACTCCCTGCCTTGCGCACCAGTCCCTCACTCTGGTCCTTCCTGAGGGCGTAAGGGGGTCAGCGCCACTTGGTGGGGCAGGGAGGAGGCCTCTTCCTCACAGGAACACTTACAGTCATCAAGCAGATGTGCTGTGGATCACCTCCAGTGTTCAGTAGTCAGAGAGAACTAAAGAAATGTGGTGAACTTGAAGCACTACACCTGGAGAGTCTGTGGGCAAAGAGGCCCATTGTTCTCTCACTTTTCAGCTTGGAAAGTTGGGTAGATCCTCTGATCCCACCTAATGGCAAGTGCCAGCCACAGGGAGCTGAAGAGAGTGGCGCTCGGGCATAGCCATGTCACCCGTGGGCATCTGTCCCACACTGCCCCACTGCTCTCCACAGCGCTGTCCTGGACAGCCCCAGGCCCTGGACATACACCCCTTGTTACTGGGGCGGCTGGGCGGAGCCCTGAAGGCCAGTTCCATGATCTATGTAGTGGAAGGAGCTCCCCTGGCTCCCCTGGGGAGTGAGCAGCGTGCACTGTATGCTGCATGTCTGTGCTGAAGGGGTAAAAACCCTATTTAAAATCAAGTTTTCAAAAGCACATGAGAGCCGCTATAGGAAGGAGACCTAGAGAGACACAGTACTTGTAGAATTCTTTGATGGAAACTAAGTTATTAATGTACTAAAATCGACTGTAATATACGGCTATAAAATGTCTCATAAATGTTTAAAATATGTCTCTCTTTATGAATTTTTAACAGCCCCATGCACTGAGCTAACAGCACCACTTAAAAGCGGCAGAGACGTTAAAGTATATTAGTGAGGACGCATTTCAGCGTCACGTACGGGTTTCAGTTTTAATCTGCAAAGCTAATAAAATGCGACGGGAGGCAGCGGAAATGGAAAAGCCCTGCAGAGTGGAACCTGAAAGTCTAAGCTGAAACTGGAGCCAGAGCTGCTCTTCTGGGTACTGTGCAGCAGAATAGGACACAAACCCTCAGAAAAAATCACTAGATAAAGAACAAAACAGAAAGATGGAAAACGACCAATTTGGGTTCATAAGAAACAAAACCACGCACCTAAATCCAGGCTGCTCTCTGCTAACGAACCGAGGTGTTCTGGGTTGTCGTATCTGTGTGGACTGCTTGCCTCGGTAGAGGGCTGGGGCTGGAGGACATCGATGCCAAATTGCTCCTCCATCTCGAGAGGAAGGAAACAGAAACACATTAGTACCTCGAAAGAGAAGGGACCGGAACACTGTAAGGCTGCTCAGCCGGAGAAGAAGGGAGGGAGACCCGCGCTGCCAACAGCCACTCCCCCACAGTCAGTGACCAGCGCAGCAGCTTTGCATCTGCACAAGGCCTGGGCTGCAGAGCCTGCTCTTCAAACACTGGGTTTGTAATACAAGTTGTTTCTAAACAGTACTCAGCGGATGTGTCACGGAGTCCTGAGGCAGTGGCCTGCAAAGCCATGTTTGACCTCCTCGGCCGCCCCCAGCCTGAGCACTCTGGCCCTGGCCGAGCCCCAGCTGAGCCTCAGTAAATTTCCCACTGCTTAGCACCCCCGACACACTACTCTGCCTGAGCTGAGCTGAGCCCCCAATACTCCCCCTGGCTGCAGGGGCCTGGGTCACAGAGTCCGGCCCATTCTCCTCTCTCCACAGGTGTCCTTGTGCTCTCTACACTTAGTTTGCAGGAATGCTAAGATTTGGTGTCCCCCAACATTGAGACCTGAACCCCTGAAAGCCTAAAACTTGCTTCTGACAAACTGCTTGAAACACAGCAGGAGAGCTCACTCTGGCCTTCATGCTCTTCCTTAAAAGCCCACAGGAGCATTCCTACAGGACAGGAGCTCCCACAGAGGGGAGCAGTGCCTTATCCTCAAGGACAGCGCCTGTGCAGCTTGCTCTAGTGGCTGCCCGGCGCCTCCTACTCAGTGCAGCCTCAGAGGCTCATCTGTGTGGCCCAGCAAGCACCTGTGAAGGGTGTGGTGCTCTCTCCTGCTGCTGGCCCAAGGGTAGGAAGGGGCTTTCTGTCCTGTGTTCCCACGGTGTGCGGGGAGGCGGTAGGATGGGGTCAGCGCCTCAGGGTAGAGCGCTAGCCTCTGGGGGGGTGCTGCTGAGAGGACAGAGCCAGTGGGCGTCCTGTGGACGGTGCTGGTGGGACGGGTGGTGGGGAGTCCGGTCCTCCTGAGCCAGCCCACCAGCACCTCATCTCCACTCAGGCCTCTAGACCACTGAGAAATAAGCTTGCATTATGGTATTTTGTTAGGCAGCTGCATTTTTTGTTATGATACTTTTAAAAAACTTAAGCATATTCTCAATTTTACACCCAGCATACACAATATTTTAATTCATTTAGGGTAAATAACGTTATTTTTTATTATTGGAAATGTTTGATTTTTTAAAAAAGTTTTATTACTAAGTTCACTTTTTTAGCAAATTACAACGGTGAGATGTCCATAGTAGAGGTTCTCCTGTCCACTGGTGTACCCAGATGGTGCTGGCTTTCCCAAACAAACTGTGATTATAGGTAAGGACAGCAGCCCAGATACCTAGGAAGCCCGAGAAACAGAGAATTCAGCCCAAACATTGAGGAGCAAGAGGAATATTTAACCAGTTATTTAGAATACAAGAACTCGAGAGTAAGAATGAGATGGTAGGCACTGAGCTCTGAAAAGAAACTTCACAGATCTTCAGCCCACGGACTTCACTTTAGAGTTAGTGGCAATTATGTTGCTAGCAATTGGTAAAGGAGAGACTTAGTACACGAGTCAGGATTTCAATACAGTAGATTTGAGAAGTGAAGTATTTAGAGAAATTGTTTTTTTTTCTAAAAGAGAATTTAAAAATGGGACATACACTCATTTTCAGGCAAATAATTCAGGGGAGGGGATGACGACAGATCTTTAAAACAACGGACAAACATCTGGGTGTGGTGCACGTCTACAATCCCAGCACTCGGAGGCTGAGGCCAGAGATGACCAGCCTGTGCTACACAACGAGTTCAAGCCCAAACTAAACTGCATAGTGAATCCCTGTCTCAGAAAACAGACAAAACGCAAACAAGACACAGACAGACATTTCTCCCAAGAATGTATATACATACGCTCGGAAAGCCACGGCTCAACATCCCTGGCCCCGTGGGAACCGCCACTGCAAAGCACAGCTAGCTCGGACTGTGTTCCTCACTCGTGTGCGCGCGCGCGCGCGCGCACGCACGCATACACGTATGCATGGATGCACGCACGCAGAGGCACGTACATATGCACGCATGAACGCAGAGGCGAGTACGTATGCACGCATGAACGCAGAGGCGAGTACGTATGCACGCATGAACGCAGAGGCGAGTACGTACACAGGCATGAACGCAGAGGCGCGTACGTATGCACGCATGAACGCAGAGGCGAGTACGTACACACGCATGAACGCAGAGGTACGCACATACGTATACACGCACGCACGCACTTACGCAGGCAGGCTCGCCTGAGCAAGGACTAGGGACTACATAAAACCTCCACGTTTTCAGAAGTAACAGCAGACATTCCGCGGGACCCACGGATGGCAGCTGTGACCGAGATCCTGCTATCTCTCTGGCGGAGCCACCTGGACAGGAACAGGATCCAGGGCGGCGCCCGCTGCCTGCGTCCGCGAGCTTGCAGCCATGATCTCGGCTCTGGAGGCTGAGGCGGGAAGACAGCCCTGAGTTCGCTGCCAGCAGCGACCCCGTCTCAAAAACAAAACATGGCCACGGACTTTGCATTCAAGCCGACTGCAGATGCCGCGCAGTAAGCTTTGGCATGTGGTACCACAGTGTGTGGACCTCTGTGCCCCATGCCACCCCAAATACAGGCCGTCTAGAATCTCTGCTCCCTCCCTCCTCCCGTGCTGTCATTCAGATTCCCAGCCCCACAGAACCAAGCAGGGCATGAACACAAACAACTCGTGCACACAGCCAAGTGGCTCCTGAGCAGCGATAGTGGAAATGACCCAAACGTCCCCTCCAGACTGCCAGAGAAGGTGCAGGTCAGGGGGCTGCGGGGCCAGCGCTGGTGTGAGGGGTGCGCTGCCCAGAGGCCTACCTTGGGCCTAGCTTACATGATTCCCAGCAGCAGCTCCTGGGCAATGGGGCCTCGGCACTCCCTAAACAGGTGCAACATCCATCCTAACCTCCTGTTTCTCTCCTGATAGCCCATTGGTAATTCTTAAAGCTATCTGATCTTACCCTAGAAACCTTTTCTTTTTCTCTGCAAGTTTAATTTGTACTTTTCCGGGTAGGAACCAAAAGAGTCCAGGAAAGGATTTTCTTCCGATGTGCCCCTTGGGACTGTACTAGGTGAACAAGCCAGAAGATGCAGAGCAGTCAATTCCGTGTGCCCCTCCTCTACGGAGGAGTCAATTCTTCGACAGAAAACAGCCGTGTTTGATGCCAGGGCCGAGGAAAGAGAAGGTTACTGCTCAGCTGGCAGTGTCTCGGGGTGGGAAGATGGGACCATGCTCGACATGGCAGTGTGGACGGTGATGCAGCGACCCAGAAATGCGCGCCTCTAAACGGTCAAAATGCTATGTGGCCTGGCACAGAGCTGCCCGCAAAATGTATGCTCGCCTCAGGAAAGGGAAATCTTGCCTAAATATCTTAATATTAGGTTTACTGAGACATCAAGAGATTAACACAAGGTGCCTTTGGCCTCTGCTGTTACAAGAGGTACTCAAAGCAGTGGCCACTAGCTTCCCGACATTCATTGGTTTTCTTTTCCTCAAGGGCGTATACGTACTTCAGGCCAACTCTATATTTTATCACAATTAAAAAACAAAATGAAACAGAACTATAAACAACCATGGTGTGGCCTCCACTACAGTGGCGAGAGGGTGGCAGAAATGGACTCTGAACCAGCAGGATACATTGGGCGCCACAGATTCAGCTGTCGCCACAACCCCAAACGGTGTCACACAGGCCTCAAGCTGCAGGGTCCTGTGATCCCCGTGGGGGCACCACGACTGGGCCCTGGGGCATCTGTAGGACTTGCATAGGAGATCTGTGGTGGGTGAGTGATCCTAATTTGAAAATGAGGAATTCAAAATGCTCCCCAGATCTGAAACTGTTGGGAGTAGTGACACCAAGTGGCACAGTGAACCCTGACCAGAATATCGTCTCATAATGCAGTATATGCTCCCAGGTGTGGGGGCAGTGAAGGATGAGGGCACAACGATCCCAGCTGAGGTTGGTGTCTTCTAACCTGAGAAAGGCAGAACTCAACATGGAGTTAGACATCAGTAGGATATTTAATACTGGTAAGACAAAAAACACACATGAGGTGGAGAAGAGGAAGAGGCTGCTCCCGGGTTGAGGGCAAAGCAGGGGTGCCAGGGCCGAGGCCAGCAGCCCAGCAGCTCTATGCTGTGGAGGTCACAGGACCCCATAGCTCGAGATAAGACAGGTTAGAGGGTTTTGAGAGCGCCGCCTGGGTGCCACCTTGGATGGGGGTGAGAGGAGGGAACTGCTGGGCACAGCCTGCAGCACTTTATAGTGTGTGAGGTATTTAAATGGAAATGGAAATTCTAGGACCATGCATTTGGCCATTTCATCTGTAGCCTTAAAGGGTTATTCATTAAAATGGACTGGTTTTCAGGTTGACTTTTACTTGGGGAAATAGAAATTTTCTTTTCATAGAACAAAACAGCCCAAGTGCCCAGGCCTGACCTGGGCCTGGTTCAATTGGTAACAGGAAGGAAAGGTGCCGCCACTTAAGCAGCTTTGAAGGGCAACTGACCCAGCAATGCAGCGAGGGTTGCCACGTGGCATCGATGTGGCAGGGAAGGGTTCTCAGAGCCCCAGCTCTAAAAGAGGGGAATCCAAGAGGCCAGGATGACAGCGTCTAACTGGTGAGAGCCAGTTAAATGATGAGAGCCATTTAACCTTAGAACACCCGTGGGTGAAGTAGAGGTGCTGAGGAGACTGGTGCTGCCCTCCCTCCTTGGGTGGCCAAGAAGAAAAGTACCCCTGCCTTGGCTTGTTCAACACACATCTACATGCCTTCTCAGTGGCCTTATTATTGGTTAACAAAGTGTACGGCATCCATGCTGTAGAAGGTAGTATGTTTCAATGTGTGTTCCAAATGCTGGTTATTATCCCTTGCTTAACATACAGCAAGCTGGGTTTGTAGGCCCAGAAAGCCATCGACATTTCCCCCTGGCCAGGGAGTCCTAGGCTTTCCATCTGTGACCCTGACACAGGTCCAGTGGTGCTGTCCAGATGGCCCTTGCTGTTCTTGGTCATCTGCTTTAACTGCCCCACGTTGTGTTATCTGTGGGCTCTATCCGGGACATGTACAGCCCTTGGGATAGCTCCTCAACTTGTCCACAGGCGCTGCAGCAGTTCTTATCTGAGGCTCCCTTTTGCTCCGCTCCAACACTGCAGTGAGGGACAGGATCTGCCTGTCCACCTGCAGGGGACACCTGTGGCTGTGGGCACACTAGGTCTCCACAGCGACTCTGGCATTCAGGAACAACGCGACACCTGTGGGCCCTCTGGCACGCGGTGTGCGGCATGCCTGGCCCCACCAAGTCACACTCGTCCGCTTTCTAGCAGGAGCACAGCTGGCCTCACTGTGCTGGGACCGGCCACTGGACTTGGGAGTCAGATATTCATGTCAAAGCAGCTCGGAGCCCAGCAACATAAAGATGGCAGACGTGGTCTTCACTTGCATCTTTCCAGCCCTTTTCTTTGGTGATGTGATGATCTGGTGGGCAGACAGCGACACCTTGCGAAGCCACCAGTGGCATAAGAGTCACTTGAAGATGGTTCCCAAGTTCTTTGTGAAGACCCCTGCTGCCGCAGCATGCACCACCCAGAAATCTGTTTATTCTTTGATTACATTTAATAAATTCATAGATAAAATACCATTTTGAATGTAGTATGTTTTAATATGAATCTTACCTGTTTGGTGGAGCAAGTTTTTTGTTAGCTTTTAATTTTGTTTGTTTTGTTGGTGAGAAGAGAAAGCTCATTATTTGAAGAAAAACTACAAAAAAAAACTTATGACATCTAATTTTTAAATATATTTTTGGTATAGAAGGGATATGGTTGGAAAGCTTTAGATGTTCTTGACTCTAAGAAACTTACAATGTTGCTATCATTATTATTATGTTAATTCATCTGTAATAATTCCATCTGGGAGACCAAAGCTGAAATTTGTATAGGTGTTACTTACTGGTGTCAATACAGATGACTGCCTGATTTGCAAGGGTTTCATAAACAGGTGATCACACTTTTAATGGATACTTATGGCCTTTTGTTTTAATGCTGGAGCTTTTAAATGTGACTTCTAAAAAGTCTTTAAATTGCCAAATTTGGCTGGCACAGTTTTCTGTTTCAGTGGCATTAGCAACTAGCCATCATTTTATAATTTTAGTTTTTCTCTGTTTTACTGATACTATATTAATTTAACATTTCAAGATTTCCAACCTCTAATCTTCACGGCCAGTGTGCACACTTCTACCCTGACACCTTCTGTGACTTTCTATAAATTCTCTTTGTTTTACAGTGTGATACCCAATCAAATTTTCTCAGGATCTTATTAGGTGGAACAATATGAAACTGCCAGGATTTGACCATTTTAACTGGTAAAGGACTGGGGAGATGGCTCAGTAGAATAAGCACCTGCCTGGCAAGTGCAAGGTCCTGAGTTCCATCCCCGGTTCCACAAAAAAAAAAAACCTTAACTGGTAAAAACTATAGTTCCATATGGGTTAGCTAATAGACACCCCCCTTTGTTGCTAATTTCAGCACTGAGGATATTAACTATATATTTTTAATAACTTTTTGAAGTACAGCGCTGCTATTTTAACTTCCTATTATAGTCTTTTTCTCTATAGAATTATATGTGAAAATGCTTATGTTAAACATTAACAATCTGTGAACACACAGTTGACTGGCTATACTTTGTTGCATAGAGAAAACATCACCGGTTAATTCTAGAACATTAGCATGATGCCATGCCAAGCAGCACGTGAGGTACACCATACACACCCCACGTGCTCCCTGTCGGCTTATCACCAGGCAAGCTTGGGAGTTGGTCAGTGGATAGGAAGGCTGTGCACGTCCCTCTTTGCCCCAGTGAGCTCTGCATGACCGAGGCCCGGGGGCCCAAGTGCAGTCAGCACCCACTGTCATCCTAAGTGGTGAAGCTGGAAAGCTGTAAGCTGCTTTCCACATTGTCAGTGTGGTCTCAGGATGAAAGCCTTGGTGAGGAAAGCTTTCTCCAGTAGTCCCAAGGTGGAGCTTTAGGCATGATTGTAACTAATGCTTTCAACTGAGAATAGCCCGTGTAAGTCTGCTTAGGCGAGTCATCTCAATGACAGCTTTAACCTAACAACCCTGGAATTCAGACTTGGAAAAGCATCGTCCTTTGAATGTGTAATTACAGCCTCAGCATTTTAGAGCTAAGAAGTATCTTAGAAATCATCTTTTAGGAGCCACACTCCAAAGACAGGGTTGGGAGGGGGAGCCCTGCCCAAAGCCGGTTCCCACGGTGAAAGCAACTCTGGGACCTTGAGGGTCAGATCCCTTTGGAACTATATCCTGGATACATGTTTTGCTTCAATACTGTGGCTTAAATACTTGAATATCACATTATATGAGTAAAGCTAGAGAAAATGTTTCTTCCAACTTTTAGAGGGAATCATTCCAAAACACAGTGTTCAAGGTATACACAAGGTCATGTATTACAACAAAAGTGTAAAGGTTTTAGTTTTTATATCTTGCAAAGGAAACATTTTCATAACCTGTTTTTATAAGTAGAAATAAAGTCAAATGAAAGAAAAAATGCTCTCCTGCCACATCATAAACAGAAGGCATCTCAAATGTAACATGGTTTTCTAGCATTCACTGTTTTCATATCAAATGGAACACAAGTATAACTGCTATTGTTCATTAATTTGCTTTGACTTTACTCGACAACATTCTATAGAACTACACTACTGTGCTTCCCAGAGAGAATTTTAGAGGAAACTAGCAATGTTAAAAGAATTTGTCCTTGAAATGAGGTATCAGGGGCAGAATGTCACTAAGAAAGTAAAGCAAAGCTTCAGTGCCAGCCAGGCAATGCAGCTCACTGGCTCCATGAGATGCTGTGTAACAAGGACTCCCACTGCTAGCTACATACTCTGCGGGTACCTTATGAGCAAAGACTGAAGAGAAGACCTCTGAGTTGTGCTCTGTGAAAGTTAGCAGAAGGTTGGGTAGGGAGAACAAGGATAAGATGTGGATGCCATGTGCCAACTCCTTACCATGTACTGCTGCATGTCAGGGGAGCACACACTCCGCAGGGACCTGGCATCTGGGGACTCAGTGCCACGGGAGCAGTCGTCAGGTAACCACTGTGCGCCTGAGTGCAGTTCCTGGCAGGGAGGTGTGGGTGCGGAGGGGTGCAGCTCCAGGGCCCGAAGGCGGTGCTGGTATAGCACATACTCCTCGTCTACCAGCATCTCCCTCTCCTCGCCCACGTCCTGTAGCATTGGGCTCAGAAACTCCTGCATCTCCCAGGCCTCTGGACTGTTGTCAATCTCTTTTAGCTGGGACCAGAAAGTCTTCCCCAAATCTAGAAAGGGTTCGTCCACAAGCTCTTCTCTGAAGTGTGGCTCATCTCGAAATCCCTGTGAATAAAGTTTGCAGCTGTGTTAAACTGTACCTTTCTTGGACCTCACTAAAGTGCTGGTCACTGCATTGGAGATGGCTTGTATACAAGCCACGGCCCAGCAAGGCTGGGAACCTCGAGGTGGAGGCAGGAATGTGCCCCAGGGAAGGTGATCATTAACCAGGAGAAAGGAATTTGCTAAATATTTAACCCATGCACCTAATATAAAAGCAGTGTGCAAGCACAGATTCACTTCACACCAGCGCTTAAGAAACACAGGCTGAAAAAAAATAAAAAAAAAAAAAATAAAGACACAGACTGAGAAGGTTGGCTGTCCACCTTAAGTGACTTGAAAGGGATTATAGCTGAAGGTATCAGCCCATCTCAGCTACCTTGAGTAGGACTCTTTTACAGTGTATAACAGAAATACATGTTTTCACCCGGCATGGTAAAATTCTGATTTTGTTAGGGTTCGTGTCTAGTTGTCCCCGGAAAGCCTGATGCAGTCATGGGGTGAGGATTTCTGGAGTTTGAGATCAGCTCTTGATCCACTGGGATTATGGGTCTTAGTACTCCCCCAGCCTGGGGTGGGTAGCCTGAATGAAACCTAAAGGAGACAGACGGATTTGCTCTCTGTTGCCATTGTTGCTGCTACTCCTCCATTTTTCTCTCTTGCTCTTTGCTGTCGCCAAGAAAGGTTGTTCTCTGCCATGTGCAGCTCTGCCTTGGAACCAGCTGAGTATGGACTGAAACCTCCAGTGACCGTGAGCTAAGTAAATCTTTTCTTCCATCATTTTGGATGTCAAGTATTTGTCCCAGCAATGAGTGAAGAGTAACTGAGACAGATTTATATTCACCAATCTGAAGTGGAACAGTTACACAGGGGTCGAGGGTCTGGGGCCCCTGCCTCAGCAGGGCACTTGCTGCACCAGGTGAAGTCTGGGCCTTCCCAGGAGACAAGGACTCCTATTTTAAGTCTGTCCATGAACCAGACCCAGGTGTGCATTCTCAGGGTAAATCTGTTCTTTGCCCTATTACAGCTCACAGCTAACCACCACTGTGGTAAGGATTTTCAGCTAACACAGTATATCAAATACTTCCATCTGCTTATTTCTTTAAAGCAATATCCTTTAGAGGACATAAGTGAATATATCATATGGTTATCAAAACTACCCAAAATTTCTACATTAAAAAAAAAAGTAACAGATGCCAAGGATGCACATCAGTGGGAGACACTGCCGAGACCACTGGCTATATCAGGCAACACAAACCACCCCTAGCTACACACAGATTGTTTAAGGATAAGAAATGCAAAACTCCAAAATACTCTTCCTACAATGACAGCATGGAGTGGCGCTGTCGGGTAACCCTTCTTACCGAGTACGAGTGTGAGCTGTGTGGCCCCTCTCCCCACAGCACTTCACATGCAGCCCACTGCAGCAGTGCAGTGGGTCCTCAGGCTTAGCGGGGCTGCACAAGGGGAGCAGGCCTGCGCCGTGTGGAGATGAGGGCGGCACAGCGCAGGCTTCCATTTAAGGAGGCGGGAACGGAGAAAGGTTATTTCACTTGTATCTACTTAGCCAAGGGAGGGCCTCTGAGTTTTATCTTCTGTATACAACCTGCACTCACAGGACATCATTCATGTGGGCGATAAATTCAAACATACCTGGGGGGCCTCCAGGAGGAGCGGCAGCTCTGGGTCTCGGATGGCTCCTGGGAGTTCAGCCTTGTCTTCATTATTGCTTGACTGCAAAACATAACAGCTTTCTTCTTTCTCGTCTTCCTGCAAATACAAACCACTTTTGGGATCAAGGAGATCCGTCAGTGTCAAGTTTTCTTAGGGGTAATTCTCATTGTGTGCAAGGACACAACAAAATGTATGCAAACTGCCTCCCTAGGATAAGGCGCTCGCAGCTCAGGGGCAGTGTGCTGGGTCTGAGTCTCCCCTCTCCCCCTCTGAGCACCCACGGGCGTCACTGTCCAGATGCAGCTCCGCTGGATAAAACCGTGTGTCTGCCAGGCCTGGGCTGTGTTCTCCAGATACACTGACATGCCTGCTAGAGTGGCCATGCTCCTGCGGAGAGCAGGCACTCCTATGAACGCTATTACTGATGAGAAAAGGGGACATGAGATTTTTTTGTTTGTTGTTTTTGGAAGTCAGAAGAGGTTTTTTTTAATTAGAAATAAGAAAAAATACAAAGTGAGTTCAAGGCCAGATTAAACTGCTTATTGAGACTGTCTCAAAAAAGAAAAAGAAAAAAAGGCTGGTTTCTGCAGGAAGGATTCTGAAAAGCAGAATCTTCCCTTTGTTTTCCTGAGACAGGTCTCACTATCCAGTGCAAGCAGTCTTGAAGCAACTCACTGTGTGGTCCAGGAGGGCCTTGAACTCATAGTTCTCCTGCCTCAGCCTCCTAAGGGCTAAGAGAGTACACTGCCACCATAGCTGGCTCGGGGTGCAGTGATCCTGGGGTCAGGTAACTAGCTGGTTCCATGTCCAGATCATGAGCACCAGCTGTCTGCTCTGGGCCTGTGTCCTGGGAGCCCATCTTTCAGGGGGCAAGGCAAGCCTGGACTCTGCCTGTGGCACACACCAGATGAACCACAGGACCAAGCAGAACCACAGCTGTCTGGCCACTGTTCACCACCAGGCCTGTCTGGTCCTGAGGAGTTGGCTGAGTTGGTCCACTAGCCACGGATATTAGGGAGGTGGGTATTACATACCTTGAAAAACTAGCTTTGTCCTAACAAGTACGGTGTGCTCATGGGCTCTCTGCCCCGCCCCCGTGTCCACAAACCCAGGGACTGTGGAGAGAGAGCCATCTACCCTACTGCCTGGGCTCCTGGGGCTTAGCAAACACCCAGCAGTGGGGGCGCAGCCATGACAGCATCCCTGGAGGGATGAGGACACCTCAGGGAGATCAGTGCCTTATTCCTTAAGTTACTTGGGTGGGGAAGGAGGGAAAGAGGAGGAGGAAGAATGAGGGGAGGAGGAGGAGCAGAGACAGAGAGAGAGATGGAGAAAGGAGGGAAAGAGGGAGAGCAGGAGGGAGAATGAGAGAAGGATAAGGAAAAGGAGCAGAGAGGAAGAGATGGAGAGAGGAGGCAGAGAGGAAGGGAGACAGGAAGAGAAAAGGAAGAGGAGGGAGAAAGAGGAAGAAGGAGGTGGGCGAGGAAGAGAAGGAGAAAGAGGGAGAGAAGGAGGAAGAAGGGAGAGGAAGAAAAAGAGGGAGAGAGAGGAGGGAAGACACAGGAAAAGGGAGGAAAGAAGAGAGAAAGAGGGAGAGAAATAGAAGAGCAGGGAGGAAGGGAAATGGCTTGTACACTGACCCCTCCAGGTGCCCCCACCCCTCCCAGCTCCCTGCAGCACCACCAGCACTGAGCCCAGCCCTGGGTTGGAGGTCTCCGCAGCAATCACTCAGGAGTCCGCACCCTGCTCACTCCAGTTCTGTTTTGTTTCTGTGCCTCCACCTGGGTGCTGTGAAAGGCCCAGGACACAGAGGTTGAGGTCCCCCCTACCCTAAACTCGCAGGCACCCACCAGCAGGCCAGACAGAGCAGACCCCTCCCGGACTCCCAACAGTCAAGCAGGCAGCGCACCACACATACAGCGAGAAGCTGAGGCCAGGCGTCAGGGATGCAGCAGGCCCCAGCTACCACTGGAGAGCAGACAGGTGCCTCAGGCACCACATGTGCCATACAGGGTGAGCAGAAAGCCGCACCAGGCCAGCTTGGCCCAGGAAGATGTGGTGGCTGGTGGAGGCTCCCGATGCGATGGACCCCACAGGGTGACATGCAGCTGCAGTGCCTCAGAATTTATACCAGAGCCCAATGTGTAAATACAGGGAGACAAAGGGACCCGATGTGGAGAGAGGAAGTATAAAGGAGTGCAGCTGAGTCTTGGGGTGCACTGCAAACACGGACTCATAAAAATTAACGAAAGCCTCTGTGCCAGGCACCAGCGTTCCTATGTGAGCACCCCAGCCGGCCGGGGCATACACAGCCTGGTGTTCACACAGCATGTGACACGCACCTCGAAGAACACAAGAATTCAACTTAGGAAAGCCTGGCATTTTATGGCCATCCTCATCCACGTCAAAGGAGGAAAGAAAGCACAGGCTCCTGGCAGCTGCTCCACAGGAGAGGCAAAGGCCCGCGGGAAGGGAGGCTCTCGGGACCGGCACCCCTGGGGCTCCTCAAGACTATGGGCCTCAGGCAGAAGCCCCGAGGCCCACTGTGGGACCCCTAAAGGGGAGTCCAGGTCTCCTGAAATCCTGCCTGGCGAGTGCTCTGCTCCAGACGTGCTGCACATGGACACGTGTGTGCTGCCCACTGTAAACACTGGGCAGTCCTCGCCTGGCATTCTGTTTACAGAGGATGCCAGCAGCACTGTAACCGTGTGACCCTCTAACCACAAGCAGTGACCGGGCGCAGTGCGTGAGGCCCAGGAGGGCTGCACAGTGGGGCTCGACACCAGGGTGACACTAGGCGCTGACAGGGTCAGGCAGCAGCTAGTGACAAACTAAGCACCCACATGGCCCATAACCTCTAGGCCTGAGCCCTGTAGGGCACACATTTTTCTGATGCTCTAAGTCAGGGACATTAAGAAACTTTCCCAGGTCACACACACACCTGTCCATAAGGTCCCTGTCCTGTACCACCAGGACTGTCACTCCCTGAGTCAGCCTACTGGGCACTCACCACCAGCGGCTTACAGATGCCCAGCTGCACAGTGCCTGGGGGCACAGCCTTCAGCACCTCCACGGTGTCCACAAGGCTGGCATCCTCCAGACTGTACTCATTGACGGACACCAGGCGGTCCCCAGGTAAGAGTGCCCCGCTCCTCTCGGCAACGCTGTCTGCAACCAGGGAGCGGATCACAATCACGGATCTTGTGGGGTCCAAGGGGTCCTGCGAACCAAGGGAAAGCGACAGTCAGCTTCCCTCTTGCCAACACGGAGGCCAGACTGGCCGTGTGCCAACGCCTCTAGAGGCTGAATGTCCTCGGTCCTTCTACAGCACCAGCTGTGTGATCCACATGAACAAGCTCCCTGCTTATACTGACATTTCTTGAGACCAGAAGAGATCTGGGGATAGCAGGGAAGAGCCTCTGCAGTGTCTGGCCCTGTCGCTCAGTGGGCTGGGATGAGGCCGCCTTGAGCCCCCTGGGCCACGTGGGTAAGACGGTGGTGGTGGACAGGGTGCCCCAGCAGCTGGGCACGGAGCACTCAGGATCCACCACGGGTGGACACCGTGGGAAGAACACAGGTGTGGCTTGTGCACGTGCTAAGCCAAGTGCAGCGTGGAAGCAACAGGCACCAGTGCAGAATCCCCAGGCAAAGAACGCAGTGCTCAGAGGACTCGGAAGCCAGCGAACCCATCTCTGCACTGAATGAACATTCTTGGGCCTGGAGAGGCAACATGGGGTAGAGAATGCCATGTCTGACACACAGAACACACGTGCACACAGGTGCCTGTACACGCATGCACACACTTTGAAATAGCACACTCCTGGGCCGGCCAAAGAGCTCAGCAGATTAAAGTGCCTGCAAGCAGGCACAGGGGCCAGGGATTCAATTTCTGGGCCTGCTGTGCCAGCCTCGCCCCTGAGGCGCCCTGAGATGGGGATTGAGACTGGGCCTGGTGGCACGGGCCTGTAATCATAGCTCTTGGGAGGCTGTAAACAGATGGATCACTACAAGTTTGATCTAGTAGCGAGACCCTGAACAACCTTTAGGCCCTTCCGTAACATACAAAAAACAATACAACAAAAAAATACACTCCAAATGACGAGAAGTACAGGTGTCCCTAGTTCAGAACTATTCCAATAAGCAGAAAATGAATTTGACTGCAAATTCCAATGACTCTGTCTGCAAAACCAGTGTGCAGATCTCTTTCATGCACCGGATTTTTTCATTAAATAATAAAAGTGAGACTGACACTGATGTTGGGTCGGTAACAGCCAGCTCCTGCTACGCCTGCGGCTCTGGGGCCAACCCTAGCACTGCGCCACGACTTCTAAAGCAGAACAAAACCTCTACTGTTCCTGCATTGTATTCATTGGGCCCGACAGTCATCACCGACCCACACTGACAATGATTCCGAGACACAGCGCCACAGTCTGAGCTTCCCAGTTGGGGAAACTGAGTCTTGGGGCTCGAGTGGCCCTGCTGGCTAGGGGTGCAGCTGGGAGCAGCCTGGCTGCTGGCCCTGCGGTCTTCATGAGGATGATGCTGGAAGAGATGAATGGAGGCTGGGATGGAGGAGCACGGGGCCCTAGTGCCAGGTACTCTGTGTCCCCAGTGGAGGAGCAAAGCACTGTGGAGTCTGGACCCCAACACCCCAGAGGGCACAAAGCCAGGTCTGCCGAGCTCTGGGCTCTGGTGGAAGTGGCTGGTGTTCTCTGCAGGTTTCACAATCCTGTTTTCCAGACCTCTGCATGCCAGGATTTACCTGCAAGCACAGCATGGGAGTTGAGCCAACCCACTATGCCGCAGTTCTGAGGCCTTGACAGGCCAGCAATAGGACTTCCTGGTCTCCTCCCCCTTCCTACTCTGAGTCCAGACCTTGGCTGGCTTCATGCTCATGCTACTGCTTATCACTGTGTGCATGAAGAGAGCTGGACGTAGAAACAGCCCAGGGAGCCTGGGGAGGACACAGAGGGCTCTGCCATAGCCAACCCGTGATCCCAGCAGAGGGGCTGAGGGACCCAGTGGGGAGGAGACCCTGAGGAGCTGTCCATAGAGCCTTTTGGTCCTGGTGAGAGGAAGCTACACACCAGCCTCTCCTCCAGGAAACCGGGGAGTGGGGGCAGCATGCGGCTGTGAATCTGAAGGGCTCCTCTCCAAGTGGCTGCAGCCAGCAGACGCCTGAAGGCAGAGCACTCTGTGCTCCACACGGCTGCACTGGAAAGCACTACTTGAAACCCAAACGGGTGATGGACACGTTTTCAAAACACAGCCTGCTGAAATGGCCATGGTTCTGTAACTCAGAAGATGCACCAGGAAATAGTGGAAACAGAACTCTGCTCTGAGAGTCTGGCAGCTCAGAGTCAGCGATGGTGTGGTGCGTGTGCCACACCTGTCATCCCAGCAGGCTAAGGCAGGATTGCTGTGAGTTCAAGGCCAGCACGTACTGCATAGGGAGACCCTGTCCCAAGAAACAAATAAATAAATAAATACAATTTTTAAAAACCTCTTTTTCCTTTTGGTAAGGAATGTTGCAAGGCATGCTCTGCTCACTGATCAAAAGCTGCTTCAGCCTGTAATCCCAGCACTCGGGAGGCTGAGGCAGGAGGATTGTTGTGAGTTCGAGACCAGCCTGAGCTACAAAGTGAGCTTAAAGCCAGCCTGAACTGCATAGCGAGACCCTGTCTCAAAAAGACAAAAAAAAAAAAAAAAAAAAAAAAGCTGCTTCAGACTAGATAGATGAACTGGCCAATGGAGGGCGCTAAACACCAACTGCAGATCGCAGAAATCTGAGCACAGTTCTCTTCGCAGGGATGTCTTCCGTATGGAAAAGCCTTGTAGTATTAGACAGGCTCTCTCAGGGCCCGGTATGCTCACTTCAACCTGGGCACCTATGCCACATGGTCCTTCCAGCTCTTAGATCTTCACACACCTGCCGCGGATACAGAAGACAAAGACATGGCCTGGTTGCGCCCTTCAGCTGGGCACTCTGCCCACACCCTTTGGAGCAAGTGCACACGGCTCTCTGGTGTCTTGGAGAGGGAATGTTAACCTTTTGTTACAAGTTCTTCCCGTTGCTACCCGTGGGCCACCCCTTGGCTGTCAGGGCAGAACACCACGCAGCTGTGATCCTTGACACCTTGCATTCCCCATGACTACAGTTTGGAGGTTTTACTAAAACTACTCCAGCAGCCTTCTTAGGACAAGAACCAGAGTGTGGCTGCTTCCTATTTCCAGGGCTGCTCACAGCCTGCCACATGGCGCGGGCAGCAGGCAGCGGGCAGCACAGGCAGCGGGCAGTGAGGCAGTGCAGGCAGCGAGCAGCATGGGCAGTGGGCAGCGGGCAGCACAGGCAGCGGGCAGCGAGCAGCGCGGGCAGCGAGCAGCGCGGGCAGTGGGCAGCACAGGCAGCAGGCAGTGAGGCAGTACGGGCAGCGAGCAGCGTGGGCAGCAAGGGCAGTGGGCAGCGAGCAGCGCGGACAGCGGGCAGCACAGGCAGCAGGCAGTGAGGCAGTGCGGGCAGCGAGCAGCGTGGGCAGCACGGGCAGCGAGCAGCGTGGGCAGCGGGCAGCACAGGCAGCACGTGGCAGCCACTCAGTGCTGTCCTCCTTGCCCACTATAAAGCAGCGAGGTGAAGCTGCCCCACTAAGTGTGCTACTGTTAGCCCTTCTGCACGCTGCACACGCAGCAGGAAGGGCACCTGGCTGGCCCCCTCCAGAGCAGGAAACAAGCGACTTAAGCTCTGTGAATCTGGCATCGATGCTGTCAACCTGAAGCTGTGCCCTTCATCGTATCCTTGGAGGGGGCTGTGCTGTAGGATGCAGGCTAGAGCAGGCAGCTGGGGACTCAGCTTCTCCAAGCCCAGAACCAATGCCTTTCGGGCTCATCTGAGTCTCTGGAGGGCACTGTCTGGCCCTGTCCCACTGATTGCCCTGGAACTCCCTGCAGCTGCCCTCCCCATGAGGACAGGCCAAGTCAGATGCCACACCAAGCCCAGATCAGTGAGATGCTCAGGTTCCGGCTGACCAAAGTCAAGGGCAGGGATGGCCTGTGTGAGGGGTCCTGGGAGCCCTAGGAGATAGGGTGGCTGCAGCAGGCCGTGGCTCCCTGCAAAGGAGCCAGAGGCACTGACAGGGAAAGCCCAGAGAGGCCAGCGAGGGGGCCAGCTGCACCCAGGCACCTGGCAAGGGCACCGGCTGGGAGGTGCTTGAGAACAAGGGCCTGTGTAACACACAGAGCACCACCCAAAACTGAATCCACAGCTTTGCAGCTTTGCTCCAGTGGAAAAAGAAAAAAAAAAAAAAAAAAAGAGGCATAAGAACAGCTTAACCACAATCACAATGCAGAACAACCTCTAGGTTTGTTTTCTGTATCTAACACCTGAACAAACTACTCCTGGGACAGGGAGTCAGAACTACACAGCAGGTCACCGGGCGGCAGACCCTGTTCATCTCAGACAAAGCTGTGTCCCCCAACCCCTTTCCCTCTGATGACCTTGGCATGCACAATAGGAAGTCGAAGCATGGCGCCCAGACCTTCTCATGGTGTCACCAAGAAGCCTGCCCTGCGGCCATGTGGCAGTCCTGCTGCTGGAACACAAATGTCAGCTGTGACCCGGGTGCACGTTATAGAGGGAAGGAAAGGCTATGCCTTTGGGGATCATTTCTATAGAGGGAAGAAGCCCACTTACTGGCCAGGGAATGAGCGCTGCCGCCATGCAGTTACAGGATTAGGCTTTAAACTCACTGGATAAATACTTCTGTCCCTGAGTGCAAGGAGTGTGTCTGACGGTTACCCTAAAGCGTCTACATGCAGCAGTTCTGGACAGTGAGAGCGGATGGTGGTGTGACCCTGGATGCGAGACTGTTCACCGCGGGTGCGGCCAATGGAGACAGCGGTGAAAAGAGCAAGCAGCCACGTACTTGCCTCCCGAAGAATAAAGTTCGGCCACTATTATTCCAACTGAGCAGCACTCAGCCACAATCACAATCAATCAATGGCTGAATAACGTTTCAAAATAATATCTCAAGAAAGTTGGTGAAATGAGAACTACAGAAAGAAATTCAGCTCAAAAAGAAAATGGATGATTTTGTCCTGGAAACAGAACTCGGTTGAAGCAGAGGGTAGGTGGGGTTGTCACGCACACGGACACGGACACACAGACACATGCATGCACACATCTGGAGATTCAACAGGGCCTGCAGAAGGTGTGGGTCACAGAGCTTGCCTGGCAAGTGTGAGGTCCTGAGCTCGACTCCTGGTACCCCTAAAAGAAGCTGTGGGTCACAACTGCGTGAATTAAAACCTCCACCACAAGCAGTGCCAGAATGCAGGAGTTTGAAGGTTAAAGTCGAGTGTGAGACAGGAGATGGACAGTCCTGCCGGTGCAGGGACGGGTGTGGATCAGTTCTGAGCCCATCCGGGCCCCCCCTGGGCTACACAGTTCTCAGGTGTCTTCCTTTTTCTGACTCAGTTTCTTCAAAAGCAAACTGAAAATGTTAGAGGCCCAAGTTGTGATTCCCTTCCCCAATCCTAAACTCCTGTCACTCAATCTGATTCTATATCTTGAGGAGGCACATTTGTCCTTAATTTTCTACCAGTCATAAGAGCACTATAAAAAAGTAGTAAAAGTTAGAAGTTAATGCCAAACACTCCACTAACCTCACACACAAAAATGTGTATAGTGGTCATAAACATGGCAAGAGTTTAGCTGGTGACTTCTATGAACTCAGAAAGAGTCCCTGACTACACACAAACAACTTCCTGCAGAGTCAGCTGCCAGAACAAAACCACAAAATGCATATCACAGGCCTCCTTTCGTAAGGTGAATCTCAAAGCTTTCTCCTCTTGCCACATTTGATAGCAAACATGACATGGGAGGCCCACAGCTGGACTAAAACTCCTTGGATGGACCTGGTTTCCAATCTGACCAACGATCTAAGCATCCACTCTCAGGTAAGAGAAAAAAGATGTGAATCTACAGTGACCACAGACAGACCCTAGATCAGTGCCGTGGACAACGGGCAGGCCACGCTATCTTATAATTCAGCACAGCGGTAACTCCCACCTAAGACCTCCGCCCCGGGGGTCTGAGCACATGCAGGGCTCACCAGGCCATCACGGCAGAGAACTCTTCCCACGCTGTGTGACGGGCACTGCAGAGTCCTCACCGGGTGCAGTGAGGAAGAGATGCGGTGGGGGGAGCCTCAGAGAGCCCGGAGCCCTCCAGGAAGGGCGGATGTGGGGAGTGGGCCTGGCGTCACCTGGGTGGTTCCGAGATCTACTTTCAGTATAGCACCAGGACCAAACGCTCAGGAGTCTGGGGACTTAGCCAGGGCCACTCCCTCCTGAACATCTCCCGTGCTAGCGCAGACATGCAGGTCAGCAGTGCCCATCCATTGCCTGAATCCTCTCCTGACCTTTGGGTGACTTGCTGCGACCCCCTGTGTTCACCTCTCCTGTCCAGACAAGGAAAACAGAACAAACTGAACCTCAGAACTCTTTCCACCTGGGTACCTTGCTGCCCAGCCACAGAAGGTGGACCCTGAGTGAGGTCACTCGAGACACGACCACACTTGATGTCCACTGTTTAAAGTGGCTAAAATGCAGGCATTCTGGGGTGTGCATGCAGCCATGACATTTTCAAGTGTAACAAATGAACTTATAAATATATCAGTGCATTTCAGGAGAAAATTTATACCACCTGAAAGTTGTTATGAAGTAGAGTCAGCACAGACATGTAGGACTTTTTGGTTTTTTTGTGTTGCTGGGGGTTGGACATGGGCCTTTTCCATGAGCTACAAATTCCTGGACCTTTTTTTTATTTTGAACAGGGTCTTGCTAATTTGCTAAATTGCCAATACTTGGCTCAAACTCACAATCCTCCTGCCTTAGCCTTTCAGAGTGCTGGAATTACAGTTAGGCAAAACCTTCTTTAAAAACTGTTCAAATATTAATTCTGAAGCCAGGCATGATGGTGTGCACCTACAATCTCAGCCTTCAGAAGGCTGAGGCAGGGGAATCATGAATTCAAAGCCCTCCTGGTCTACAAAGTGAGTGCTGGGCCTCCTTGGGTCGCACAGTGTGGCTGTCTCAGGGTGGTCACAGCCAACAGCCCAGACCCTGAGAGCATCTTCACCAGCCCAGCAGCGCCCTCCACTGGTGACAGCAGCGGACACGTGGGCATCTGCACCTATCTTTGATCCAACCCTACAACTGCAGAGTAAACATCCAGGTTCCCCCTTCAGTGAAGCCGAGGAACATGGTAAGCGTCACGAGGCCTGGTAGTGACCTGGTGACCACGGTGCCCTGACAGATGCAGGAGTCCCACCTGACTGGGACTGGACGGGGCGCCCACGCCCAGAAACATGTGAGGAGGTGGCCAACACCCCGCAGGCACCGGGCCCTCGGTCCCCACCTGCACAGCTGGAAGGCACTGCCAAGCCCAAGCCTGGCCCTGGTGGCCTGGCTGGTGGCCTTGTGAGCACACATTCGTATGGTGCCACTGAAATCCTTAGAAGACACAGAGCTTTCCCTCGAGGGAGAGGGAGCCAGTCCTCCAAAAGGAGGCATCACGCGGGGAAGGGCGGCTTCAGGCTCTGATATTCTTGCAAACCAACATGGATGGGCTGGGGACAGGCAAGGGGAGCTTCCTTGGGCTGTCAGGGTTGTGCAAGAACATGCAGAGGGTCATGAGGGCAGCATCCTGCAGGGCCGACTTGGAGAAAAAGGAGGGAAACACAACAGCACCCGCAGGCGGCCTTGCTGCGATGCAGAGCGCATGAGTGCTGGCGACGCGGGCGGTGGCGCCTGCACTGGGGTATCCTCTGAACTTGACTCTGGAGAAAGCAGTCTCGGGCCTGACTTTTTAATGCTACAGCTCGATGTACTGATACAGCTTGAATGATGCCAATTCCTGCGAGCCTATGTCCTGGATTCCGTGCACTCAGCAGCTCCGAGGAACGGAAAGGCCCTGGACTCGAGCTCCTGAGCTCTACCAGCCGGCGGCAGTATGCCTCTGCCACACCTCCCAGGGCAGTGGCCATGCCTGTCAGCCTAGCACTCAGGATGCTGGGGCAGGGGGATAGCCTCAAATTGGAGGCTAGCCTGAGCTACACAGCTACGCCCTGTTTCAAAAAACCAAAAGAAAGAAAAAAAAACCCAGGTCTGTTGACAAAAATTAAAGTCCTACATATCCCTCCTGCATTTTTAAGGTCAATTTTCTGATAAGATTAGAACTGGTAGAAGAAATATGAATACACTTCCGGGCAGTAACAGCACAGTGTAGACATAAATACTTTATATCCTCTCGGCTACAAAGGCCAATAAATTAATTACGTCTACATAAAGCTGAAGCAAAACTGAGTGCTATAAATTGCTCTCACTTAATCTGTCCACAGGAAACCATCAGCGAAGTCATGTATCCTGAACTGCTTGCCCTGTCCTCCAGGAACTGCCTGGATAAAGAACTCCGCACTCAGGGATGCTCCAGTCTTGAGTGGTCTAAGTACATTTCTCTTAAGTTATTTCAAGAAATTCGGTAAAGACGTACCACAGCTTAAAAACACACACTCTTCGGATGAATAATTCTACTTCTGGAATTTATGGGAAGATTTGTCATTTTTTTTACAAAATAGTATGACAAAGATACCCGAGAGGGCCTCATTCAAACTACATCCACACTCATTAGGTAAAGGAGGTGAATTACATGAACTACCCACAACAACAATAAAATACTGTGCAGCTATAAAAAATACTTGGTGGCTCTATAAATGCAATTCTTTTCTCCTGATGAAAGAAAATAATTAAACGAGAAGGGCTGTTCAGGTAGCTCAGTGGACTAAGACTCCTGCTTAAGCCGAGTGCAATGGCCGGGGCGATCCCATGTGTGCAGCCAGCCCCGTCCCCAGAGCATGCTGAGAGGGTGACTGACATGGGTGTGGGGGCACACGCCTGCAGTCCCAGTGCTTGCGAGGCTGAAAACGGGAAAACCACTGAGTCTGATCTACCTAGTGCGACCCTGTAGATCTTGTCCTAAATACATTTAAAAAAAGAAAAAGTAAGTAAGCAAAAGCAAAGGGCTTAAAGTGTGTTTGATATGTCTCATTTATGTGTCAAAATATTAAAAACACTGTATAACAGCAGCAACAGCAAGAAGAGTATTACTAAAAAAAGAAGAAGACTATTACTTAAACAACCATGTAAGCAGGACATATTTTTGGGAGAATACAAAAGTACCAGTGGTTTTTTACCTAGAGGATAAATGAGGGCTTATGTTCAAAGGTAAATATCTGTTACAAGATGCTTTCACGTACTTGGCGAGCTTTCACGTTCCGTGCAGGGATCACTTCCATTGAAGACGTCTGAGTGCCAGGGCTGGTGGTGCACGCCTTCACTCCCAGCACTACAGAGGCAAGGCAGGACGACTGCCACAAGTTCCACGCTGGTCTGGACTACATAACGAGTTCAAGGCCAGCCTGAACTACACACTGAGGCTTCATCTCAAAATAAAAAACAAAAACAAAAACCTGGGGTGGTATGCTCAGAGCCATTCTGTGGCTGCTAGATGTGGTGGCGCTCCCGTGAGCCTACCACTTGGGTGGCTGAGGCAGGAGCACTGTTTAAAGTTAGAAGCTGCCCTGGTCTACCAAGTGAGCTCAAGGACGGCCTGAACTGCACTGAAACCCCATCTCAAAGACAGAAAGAAAAAGAATGAAAGAAAAGGGCCAAGCGTGGGATGCATGATTTACGCACTCTCCTCCTAGGAGTTTTTTTTTTTTTTAACTGTGCCTTCTTGTCAAATTCAAGGCCCTGGGTTTGCTCTACAGCACTGAAAGAAAAACAAAAATCCTCAGAAAGTCAACAGCCAAAACTATGCACTAAGTTTTTTTCACAAATTGTAGGCCATACTATACCATTTTGGTTTTATAACCCATTTATTTTATTTCAAAAAGTTAGTAACTTCATTTTTATAGAAAGAAATATGTCCATTATTCTTTTTTATGTGTAAGCCTTTGGATTTTGAAATCTTGAAGGCATTCCTTGCAGTATTTATATAAAGTATCATTTTTCAGCAACTGCTATTGTGCTATTTATATTTTCCTCATTGTCTTAGGCATACCCAAAGTCTCTTTAAAATATCTGCTTTGGCAAAAATTGAGTCAGGAAAGGCAAGAAATGAAGAATGGGAGGTGGGAGAGTGATGAATTATTGCATAATAAACTTTACCTTCTACATCGCTGAAATTCCAAAGTACCGAGGGGGTAATGTCACGGCCGATGTTCAGAAATTGGCTAACACCAAGCATTTCCCATGAATTATAAGCATGTGGGGTTATTCACAGTTCAACATAAAAGTCTACTTGCCATGCTTAATTTATAAGGCCAACTGAAGGTAAGATCCATATAGTTTAAACTTTTTTCAAGCTTCTTGGTAGAAATTAAAACTCACACTCTGACTACCTCATGAGTACTTCAAGATTGAACATGAGCGCACAACAACTCACTTGCACTAACTCAGGGTTCTCACACTCACAATTATTTTCTTCTAAAGCAGAGAACGCTAGCTCTTACACAGTGCACATGAGCACACTACATTAATTAATCTTTAATACTTGCTGAACTTTTACCTAAGCACTAAGATGGGAATACTGTGGAGCCCCTTAGTCTTTAACATGTGAGATTTTTTCGAAGCTAGAAAGTTGGGAAGATCTGCTGTATGAACAGCCTAGAAATGGCCAGTAATAAGACACACAGGGAAATGCCACTCACCAAGTAAGAGGCGAAGCCTTATGGCTGCAGCATTAAGATGCAGCCCAACAGCTGCAGTTCCAGCTTTAATTCTACTTGTGCAGATGTACATTTGTGACTTAACTTGGCCGTGCCTCAGTTTCCTCACTTCTTAAATGAAGATAAGTCAGGCTCAACATGGAAACCTCAGCCAGAGCCTGCACAAATACTGAGAAGGGGTTCAGGAAGTCTGGCTGAGGGATACAGGCAACAGCTACCCTCATGATAGGCTACATCCATCTTTGCTCTCAGAGAGGCCTCAAGTCAGAGAAACCAGTGAATTTCCCAATGTGTCTACCTACATTTGAGACTAATCAGTATTCCTTTTTCCTCTGTTCAAATCAGGGCCAACAAAAGCTACTATCTCTTGACTGTTAGCCTAAGGAAAAACTTAGAACCTGACTTTGTATCTACTCTCCTCTCTGTTGTTCTCTCTCCTTTTTCCTTGAAGATGCCTTCCCCCCACTTTGGCTATGTGACTGACTTCCACAGTGCTGTAGCAGCCAACCTTCATCTCACATTTCCTGAAGTTCAGCTCAATTTCTGGGAAAAGCAAACTTCTGGCCAATAATCCACACCTCGGTAATCCCCATGCAGTCATCACACTCAGCTGCATTTTAGAATGTGATTTCACCCTTAAGTGTAAGCTGCACTAAACAAAGACATCCACTTATCAATTTTCCTGATCTACCTAGATTGTTAACAATGGAGCCCAGGGGCTGGGGAGAGAACGCAGTAGAATAAGTGCTTGCTTGGCAAGAGCAAGGGACTGAGTTCAGTCCCCGGTTTTGCAAAAAAGCAGCCCATACCAACATACCTTGGCATGGCACTACCTGTGGGGACAGCGTCGGAAACTTCTGTATTTATTTTCTAAATGGGATGATGGTTAACACCACACTTCCACACACCTAACTTGCTCGGTCTGCGCAGCCCTCAGCATGACTGCTCCATCGACGCAAGCATCCTGGAGGCAGACGTGCAGACTTCTGCCAGCTTCCGCATGAGGCTCCTGCTTTTCTTGAGAATTGTGCCTCCCACGAGACACGTCACTGATGTAACACGCACGGCACAGCCCCAGCCCCAGCTGCAGATGCCACGGACAGGTGACTGCCTCCTGGACGTCTCCACTCTGACGTGACCCTCACTCCACACACGCTACTCTGCCTTTAACTCTTCCAGGTGTGCGGGCCCCGGGATGGTTGGGAACGTGGCCTCCTGCAGCTTCTGAGCACCCTCTGGCTGGCCCTGCAGAAAACATTTCTGAACTCTGGGATTTCTTACCTGCTTACAACAACGGATAGCACAGCCAGTCAATTAACTTGCCCTATGCCAAACTGTGAGCTGTGTTTACCTGTCACCTAAATGTCACTGTGGCCAACAGTCTCACAGGCTGCCAACAAGCGACGTGCGGGCTCTGTGTGCAAGAGGACTAAGATTGGCCTCGTGGCCCTGGCACTCCAGAGCACCCTTCCCCGGCCCTTGGCTGACGGGCCATGAGCTGAGGCCTGTGCGGACTGCAGAACCTTGTAAGGCACGATCATCTCAGCGACCTGAGAAGCACAAAGCGGTAAACAGCCTAACATTTTCCCAGCAAAATTATTTTATATAATTTGTGCAGAAGTCAGTGTGATGACTGTCAGAAAGACAGGAAAAAAAGAACACGTTAGAGTTTCCAAAGAAAAATAAGATTTCACATACACAAGGATCCACACAATGCTGGAGAGAAAAATCACCCCACCGTCAGAACTATGCACTAGGTGTGCACACGTGCAGGTGCGAGGGCAGACCATCAGGGCTTTCTTGCTAAGGAGGGACAGAGCTTTGCAACCTTCACTGAAGCTTCAAATCCTGAAGCTCTCCTCTACTACGCTATGGCAGTACTGACAATATGGAACTTGTAGATAATGTCACTTGAGAGAGTAAGAGCCAACACTAGATCGTACACACTATGTAATAACTGCAAACACATCTCGGCGTGTGGCACACGCCAGCACATACCTATGGTCCTGGGACTTGGAAGGCTGAGGCAGGAAGACTGCAAGTTCAAGTCCAGCTGAAACTACACAGAGTTCCAGGACAAGGCCAGCCTGGACTACATAGCAATCCTGCATCTCAAAAAGCTTGATTTCCCTGCCCCCCAACAAACTCCCATTGAGTTTGTTCATTTAATTCCAACTAATCTGGGTAGTAACCTTCATCCCATCGTTTTGCAAATATTTAGCAGTCACCACTGGCAGGTAGTAAGGCTAAAAAAGGAAGCAAAACAGAAATGGTCTCTGCTGTTACGTTTCTATGCCTTGACAGTCACCACCACCCACACTTCCAGAACCCTACAGCATTGGTATTTCTTGATAAAAATGTTTTCCAAAATACTCTTTTGGAATCAGCCACTCATAATTCAGTAATACCCCAAAGAGGAGCTACAACAAAAGAGAAGGCTATCTGGCACAGGCAGGTGCCAGCAAAAATGAAACAGATATCATTTATTTTAGTAATTTTGAGTTGAACTGCCAAAATATAGAATTCATTGTTCTTAATAATGCTCAAAATGGTTTTATATAATGCCTTTATATAATAAGGCAATCAGGAACAGGTGTCATCTGTTCCTGATTGCCTTATCATATTTTAAAAAATTGATGTTTATGCTGCTTGGTATTTTTTATGCTTTGATAAAGTACATTTTGCTTTATTAAACCACAATGTGTCTAGGCAGCACTAAAACATTAAAATACATATCTTAGAAAGGAAAAGATTTCTTGCCAACAGTTTAATTCTCCCAAATAATCAAAGGTCTAAACCATGATAGTGACTGGTAAGCCAGGGTAACATGTAGGTGTTTTACCACGACCCTGAACGGCCCCCAGAGGATCAGGAGCTTGGCCCAGGCTACGGCTGCGACAACTGCAAGCGTAAGGTGGCATGATGCTGTATCTCATGGTTCATAAACAGGACTGCACCAAGAACAGTTCTGCTTATACAAATTAATTGAGATTCATGGGTGAGCAAAACACAAACCTCCAAGGGATGAGAGGGGAGTATTTGGAATGATGTTAATGTGCACAGGGATTCTCTTGGGGATGCTGAGCATATTCTAAAATTGGTGCTATGCCAGGTGTGGTGATGCTTACCTGTAATCTCAGCACTCAAGAGGCTGAGGCAGGAGGATCACCCTGAGTTCAGGGGCAGCCTGGCCACATAGTGAGTTCAAGGCCAGCCTGACCTACATAGTGAGACCCTGTCTCAAAACAAACCAAAATGGGGATGGCTGCACAGCTCATGAACACACTAACATCAACCAAACTACCCTGCTTCTATGGGTGAATTTCCAGTATGTGAAGTTAATTAAGGTAGGGGTTCTCATTTTAAAATGCTGATTGAGCTCTGCTCTCTAAAATTTCACAGACTGCTTCTGTATGAAGCTATTGCTTCCTGGATTGTCTGATTCTTGCAGCCTCCAACACTGTGGCCATGAAGAGCTACTAGTTTTGAAGGTTGCAACCAAATCAATACGATATCACTTCTTTAGGATTCAGTTTTGCATAAGTCAGTGGGTGCCTTAAACAATGGCTTCTTCACATAGCTGTAACATAAATGAATCACCTGAAACCCAACAAAAACAAAACCCTTGAGTGGGTTCTTGTACCTGGTAATCCAGAATGCTGAATCCTAAGCCTTTGTGGTCTTTCACCAGCTCAACGGTCTTCACCTCTGGAGACCACAGGGCCAGCTCTCCCTCATCATCCCCTTCAGGGTCGGCACCGACATCGACACTTCGCTCACCCTAGAACACCGAAGAGAAAGGCTTCAAACCCATTCTCTCTGCTCTGGAAGAATCAACACATGAGGACTCTCAGCGTCACTGTAAACCGGGGAGTTCTCTTTGGCATGCAGTTTTTCCCTATCCCCTTGTTAAAAGCACCATGCATGGGGGCATACAAAGCCAAGACAAGATCTCTATTAAAAATCCAAGCACTGAAAACACTAATTGTCATACAGGCTTTTTAAAATGAAAAGTATAGGTTGCATTGAAAGTATTAACACTGACCTCTTATACTTCAATGAGTTCTCTCATCCCATTAGAAGCATAAAAGGGAAAATATGCAATGTAAGCAAAAATAAGACATCATACAAAGTACAAGTGTGTATGAAATTTACAAAGCATAATCTGGATGCAAAGTCACAGTAATAGAAGGTGTCATTATGCAGACAGGGGGTGCAGGACACAGAGAAACCTCCTCTTAAGGCTCCAAGGACTTTTCAAAAAAACTTTAGTGGAAAAATAAGGTGAGATAACTCCAACTCCTCCAACACTGAGCAACTCCAAAAATGGGTAAATATCACTGAGTTGAAATCATAAAAACCAGGTTCTGGAAGAAGTAGCTTCCCCCAGTGTACAAGTCCTGGGTCTCTCTCCTAGTTGGAGCCCTATGGTCCTGAGGTCCCAGGGTCCTGTCCTCAGTCGTGCTCTACAGGTGTACAAGACCTGAGAGACAGCCACGGGGCCACAGTCACAGAACAGTGGCACCTCCACGCCCTTCACATTCATGTGGCTCACAGCATGGTATTGTCATCTGACCTATCTTCCCCTGATGCTCTGATCTACACGCAACTCAAGGATATCTTTCTTCCTTTGTCCCCTCAGCTGCTGACCAAGGCCGGCTCTGGAGCGTCCCACCTGTGCATTACATGTCATCAACTTCTCAGTGTGTTTCTCTTAAAAGGTCAGTTCCTAAAAGCAGACTTCTTAGAACTGTGACCTCAGCAAATGAAACACAAAACATGAAACAAGTGTCGCTGCTAGCATCACAGTCGCCATCATGAGCGACCTGACCTGTGTAAGAAAGTCCCAGAATGAATTTCCAGAGGGGCTCTCACTGGGAGCACAAGGGACCAGGGGCAGCTCGGAAATATTTTCAAAGTAAGGCTGGCCAAGCTCTCAAGCCGGCGCAGTGGGACTGAGTCTAAACACAAGGACAGTTCCTAGGTCACTGAAGTAAAGACCTGCAATGAGCGAGAATGTTCTAGATCAATAACCTCTGGGTACTTCAGCTGCACTAAAAGAGAAAACTCAACCTTCCCATAAAGGGAAGGTTCCAAAGACTGATGCCACGAGACTGGCGCTTCCCTGCAGTCAGTGTGAACTGCCTGAATGAGGGTCAGGACGGCTGAGCCCTGAGCCTGGCCATGCCTGAGAACACAAGACACTGCCAGGATAAATGAAAGACCAGGGAAAACAGCCTGGGTTTCATGTTAATATTATATTTTTTTCATGTGGTACCAGGGATCACACTTAAGGACCTTGTGTTTGCCAGGCAGCTTCTTACGCTGCTGAGCTATGGTTTTAAGAATCCACACACAATTACAAAAGAATAATAAGTTCACAGAAACGCCAAGGCATCCCGCAGGCGCATAAAACATTATGCACCAACCTGAGATGCATCGCTCCGAGCTATGCAGCGTCAGCTCTGCATAGCAATCAGCTAATGGGCAGCAGCACAGCCGGCATGTGCATAGCGTCTGCTGGCACTCACGTCATGCTGCAGAAGACTGGATGGGCCAGAGCCAGCGGCCACATGAGTGATCTACACCCTGAGGAGGGATGGGCCTGCTGTGGGCGCCAGAGGAAGCCACCTCACTCTGCATCTCAGCAAGGACAGCCGAAGTCCAGGGAGTGCAGCATGTGCGTGGACTCCTCCCTGACATTCTTTTTTTTTTTTTTTAAACAGAAGATAAATGTTACCAGGGGATGCATCGTTACCTCCTTGGGAATTAATAATAGCCCAGAGAACTTCCTCTCCTCACCTCGAGGAACCACCCCACCCCTGGGTGTCCAGGTGCCACACCCAGCCACCTGGTACCTGCAGCTCGGGAGTGGAGGTGCCCGAGGTCCTTGGCTCCTCCACAGAGGCCTCGTCATCGAACAGCTGCCGACAGCACACCAGGGTGAAGGGGGGCGGCACTTCTTTCAGGAAGGAGACCGCCTCCCGCCGAGACCTTCCATAGAGCTGCACTCCATTCACCTGGGGGAGAGGGCATAGGCACTGAGGTGAGAAAGGCAAAATCCGCCATCTGCAACGCGGAGGCAGAGCACAGCCTCGCTTCTGCATGTGGGCCTAATTTTAGTCATGTTATGGTGGCAGCTACTGAACATGTTCCAAATTCTCAAAATTAAGGCTGAACCTTTGCTGAATTTGTGCAGAAAGCACAAAACAAGTGGAGAGGACAGCTGCGGCTACTACTGCTTGCAGCTTGCTGCCTCCCGCCGGCCTGCCACAGCTGTCCACTGTGCTGCCCGGCCTTGGGGCCAGCTACTAGTGGCTGAAACCTCTGCAAACTGAGCTAAACCTCTGCTCCTTTAACTTTGGGTGTTGGCTAAATTGTCTCAGTAATAAGAAAAGGTAAGTCCTTGACGGCAGATGTGCCCTGGCAGTGCTGGTGGACTCCACTACAGTGAGAGTCCCGTTGCAGGGACAGTCTGAGGAGAAACTACGCACACATCAGCACTGTAGAAGCCTGGAGTCGCTCAGCTCAAACCTTGTTAGAAAAATCCAAAGAACCTGCAGTCAGTGGACCAGGCAGTGCAAACAAGGGTCAGGGACTAGATCCTTTGCTAAGAAAAACATACAGTGAAGTCATCAGGCTTCTCTCTTAGACCGCCGTTAGATAAGGGCTCACATGGACAGGTTAGGAACCTTAGCAGCTGGGGACAGTGGCCTGAAACCATGGCACCTACTTTATCACCCAATAAGCTGTCAGCCCTTCCGATCCAAGTGGTGATGCTATAACCCAGGGGACACATGCCCCTACCTTAAGAATGTCCTGCCTGTGTCTGTCTTCCTCTGTAACTCTTACCTCAAGAAGCTCATCCTCTGGCTGCAGGAGGTGCAGGGTGTCCACGGGGCCCCCAGGAGCAATTGAAGAGATATAATGGTGCCCGTCGAAGGAGTCCACTTCCATGCCCAGCCTTAGTGTGTGAATTGGCAGCAGCTGCAGTGACACAGAGTGGGGCAGGCATGTCGTGAGGACACACGCATGTGCTGTTTCCAGCAGGAGTCACTCTGATGCGCAAGAACCCCCTCGTGGACCTGGCCACCTAATCCCAGAAGACCAGGCATGTCAGGCGGCCTCTTACTCTCCTTCCTCTGTTCTACACAACTGGGGTGTGAACAGACAGGTGTGCAAGTCTTGCCCTCTGTCCCAGGCCCCGCAGCCATGCCTCCCACGGCCCCCAGCATGTGCTGTGTTCCCCCTTTTCTGTGGGGCTTCTGACTCAGAACATGCTAACCCAGTTCACTACCCAACATGTTTCCTCCTACACCCAGCACCTGAGCGATAGCACTGCTGGGAGGCCTGAGCGGCTGCACCTCTGTCCTGGGTTCTGAGCATGATCACAACAACTGACAGGGTCCCCTGCTTGGAAATATGTTTTCCTGGGTCACCCTCTACTACCCCACCCAGATGCAGAGTCTGCACCTGTGAGCCCTGCAGGGCTTTGGAACAGTACCAGGCGCACACCCTGAGTGCCCTGGATGCACTTTAGTGAATTCAGATTTGCAGACAGCCGTCATCACCCACTCCAGAGCCTGCTGGGCTCCAAGCACTGTGCAGCCTCAGGTGTGGGTCAAGGACTGAGATGTACAGCCCACACCAGAGGAAAGAGCCAGCTTTCATCTCTGGTGGCTGCAAAGCCAAGACCCTCTCCTTCCAAGATGAAGCCAGTGGTTTCTTACATGGCTGTGTGAGCCCGAATTTGGTAAGCATTGCTAGCTGTTATTTACATTTCCTACATCAACAGCCTGTTTTCCACAAACACCGGGTCACATGGACTCCCCTTGGCGGGAGGGATCCCTATGAGGTGGCCATCAGGGCACTGTGCCCCCTCCACGCTCAGTCATCTGTGAGCCCCCACCTCCCCTCCGCCACCAGCACTGAGTCCCCAATACTGCAGGTCTTGCTTCAGACGCCACCTGAGCTCACTTCTGAAAAAAAATTACAGATTTTCCCAGGAAGATGGCAAAGTAGTAAACAGGATAAAAACAGCCTCTCTTAAGATTTTGTGTGGAATATAACAATGTGAGAAAGAGAAGTAGGAGGGAAGAAAGGGACCTGAGTGAGGGAGGAGGAGGTGGCAAGAAGCGCTTTCTTGGAGACCCAGCTTGTGGCAGGGGAGGGACAGCTCAAACATGCAGAGGCCTGGGGCACCAGAACCCTTTACAGCTAAGCACAGCAGTGGAATGGAAGGGTGGATGCAACGGACTGCAGCAGCTGGTGAGTCATTTGGTTCAGATGTCCCCAGCAGAGGGCAGCTGGCAGGCACCATCTTGGAGAGGCCAAGTGAGCACAGGACCCCGAGCAGACACAGCCTCATCCAGTGGCCCCCCAGTGTCAGGGTGAGGCAGGATGGCACAGAGGCTGCAGGTTGAGCAGGTCGGGCTCAAGCCTCACGCCGGAAACCAGCCTGCACCACTGTAAAGCTGCAGCTGGCTCGCGGGGTTAGTCGGGGTGGATCCGGACTCCAGCTTCGTCTCCAGGTACCTCAGAGTCAGGCCTTGAGGTGGACATTTTTTTCTCTTCTTTTTTCGTTATTTGGAAAGGGGCTCCTATTTTCTCTATTCTTGTTTTCATATGCTTGTGAACATTGTTCCTAGCTTTTTGTTCTACTTATTCTGCTCTGTTCTTATTTTTATTTCCTTCTTTCTTCACCAGTGTGTCAATGTCAATAATCTTCCTTTGTCTTCCAGCTTTGCTTCTAACACATTTTTCTATTTCTCTATTCTTCCCCCTCATGCTTTTCATATTTTCTCCCTGAAGTTAAAATTGCCATGTTCAGGGTATACTTACTATATATAATTTTCTAGCTTGTTTTAGATTTTATTATATAAGCACAAATCTAGTTTAAATGGAAAATTAATAGCACAATCTGTCATTTTTCTGGGCTGTTTGATGCTGTTACAACTAATTGTGCTACTTTACCCAAGTCTTAGGTCAAACATGTAGCAACTCTCACCGCAATAAATTGAAGAGGTAGGACCTGGCAACAGACTCAACAGCTAGCCACACCTGGAAGACATCTTTGAGAAGCAGTCATTTCTGAAAGGTTCTCCATACTAGCAGAAAGTTTCCTGCCATAAGCAATTTACAAGCATCAACCACAGATTTAAAATGAAAACATTTGTATATAAGGAAAGAAAATGAGAAGAAACAGTAGCAGCACACAACACCAGACGTTCAGCCTCCCAAGGCAAGCACAGTGGGCAGCGAGGTGAAGCACCTCGCAAGCCCTCTCCTGGAGTCTCCGACGGCAACAGCAGAAGTATCAAGGCAGAGGAATGATGCTTATAAACAAATAAATCAGAAACGATTTCTAGGATAACTTAAGAGATGGTGACCACCATGAAGGACACAGTTGATGACTTTTGAGCAGATACAAATAAGAAAAACACATAGGGAAGCTTAGGAAAATGATGGAAACCATGAACTCCCAACAAAGGAAAGAAATGAAATCCATGAGACAGCTCCAAAATGTCCAGAAGATTAGAAGTTCCACTGAAATGGTGCACAGCAGAACGAGCCAATGTGAGGACAATACCAGACACAAAGGCCAGGGTCACAGTTTGTGATCAACAAATATTTCCTAAAAACAGCAGGGGACAATGACAACTACAAAATCAGCCTAAGAGCTGCTATATGATGCAAAGAAGAGACGCCAGGGATTTAGCTCTGTGGCACAAGTGCTGGCCTGGCAAGCACAAGGTCCTGAGTTTGATTCTTGGTACCAATAAAAAGATTTATTATGCAAAGAAGAATAACATAAGATTGAGCAAAGTCAACCAAAAAGCAGAAAATAGCAAAATCAACCTAAGAAACCTGCTCACAAGAGTAAAGGCAGAAAACTTTCAAGCAGGGAAAAAGAATCTGGCACACACTTAAGTGAAGCATACTGAATTCCAATTGGTCAAAAACTTCTACATCAAGACATACAATAGGCAAGATTCCAGAAATTCAACAGAAGAACAGAATTTAAAAGCTATTAGAGGAAAGAAACAAATCATGTATAAATCTGCCAGACTTTTCAACATAAACCTTTAAGTCAAAGTTAGCTTGAAATGAAGTATTTCTCAAGCCCTACAAGCAAACAACCTCTAGTCAAGATATCTGATATACCCCATAAAACTATCCTTCAAAACTGATGGAGAATTAAGATACTTCCATAATAAAGAACAGCTGGGGAATTCATGACCACAAAACCAGCACTCTAAAATGTCTGAAGGGCATTCTAGGAAAGATATAATAAGAACTACAAAACCCATGAACCCTAAAAGAATGGATCCACCAGGAAAAGTAAATAAACAGGGTGAAAAAAGGGATCCAACAACAGGAATACAATGTGCAGGATGAGTCAGTATCTATAAATTATACCCACTTGTACTAATAGTCTCAGTTCACCAATCAAAAACACAGACTGCCATACTCTATACAAGAAACACACTTCATTTGAAAAGAAATTTGTAGACTGAAAGGGTGAAAAACTATATTCCAAGGGCTGGGGAGATGGCTCAGTGGAATAAGTGCTTCCCTGGCAAGCGCAAGGGCCTGAGTTCAATCCCTGGTTCTGCAAAAAAAAAAATAAAACTATATTTCATATGACAGGAACACAGAAAAAAAGCAGGGGTAGCTACTTTATTTGCAGACAAAGTAAATTCAAGTCAAGATTGATTAAGAGAGACAAAGAAGGTCAGTACATCCTTAAAAAAGGAATAATACAAGAGGAAGAATTAACACTCATAAAGATACATATAGCTCAACCAGCACACCTAACTATATATATATTTTTAATTTTTTATTGAAGAACAAGTAGCAATGAGACAGTTTCAAGAAAAATTAACAGGACAGATTCGATAATTAATACATTGTAGACTGTTTTCATATTTTGGTATTGTACAAGGTGCATATATGATATTGTACTTACAGACATTATTATAGCAGTTGTGTTTAATCAGAAACTTAAGAGTGTAGCTGTATACTTTTTAGAGCTGAATTGTATCACAGATTCAATAATTAATACTATCCACCTTGCTATCCTCCTAGTGGTTGTCCATACAAAGTACTAGAAAATGACATAATAACCTGTCCAGCCAATATTGGTGCAAATCTTGCCTCCCATAGAATTATGCATAAATACTGCAAATTCAACCTAACTGTACTGTCTGTACAAACACATCTCAGTTCTTCCTTTGTGTTCCCCCCCACTTTTTTTTTTGTCTAGCCCTAACAAAGATGGGCACTCCGTTGTCATCAACCACTATGGGTGTCTGAACTTGGTGACACAATCCAACACAGTCCAGCATTCCACAATAATAGCGACTTACTTGAACAAGTTGTTGACTGTAACCCTTTACATCTCAACCTGTTATGGCCCCACATTATATACCTCATTTTTATACTTTTCTGCTGGATGGTTAAGACCGAGATAAAGCAAGACCTATATACCAAAACATGTAGCTTTTGTTTCTGATGAGGTCAGTCAAGTCCCTTCCGGGTTTATCTTACAATCCTGTACTGTACTCTGTAGATCCTTTGTCTGTGTCATCCATATGGATGAGTCATGGACAATGCTTGACCAGTTTGCTCTCTGTGAGAGCCTGAGAGAAAGTTTTCTCTCCATGTGACTCTCCCCAGGCACACTATAGATCATCAATCTCCTTCCTCTGTGGCTCCATAATCTCCTTGTTCAGAAAATTTGGGGCACAACTGAATTTCATGTTGCAGTACAGGTTCTCCTACGTCCTGAGTCTTTGATGACCTTGAAAGGCTAGGGCCAAAATGTTGGCTGGCCTTGCGGCTCTTCTATTTCTCCAATTTTGATCTGTGAACTTAGGTTGCTAACCATCCAGAAGAAAAGCTGATTAGTATCCTGCAGCATATGCCATTCAGTTTGCCCTATCTGACTAAATTCTTTTTAGTTGTTGTTGTATATTTCTATTTGTATTTCTTTTTACTTCTTATACTAGGGAGACTATACGATATTTGCACATGTGTCTGGTTTACTTCACTTATGAGTATATGTTCAAGTGGCATCCACTTCAGTATAAATGCTTCAAGTTTACCATTCTTTATAGCTGAGTAATACTCCATTATATAGAAATGCCCCATCTTTTTCAGCCATTCCTCATGTGATGGACATCTTGGTTGTTTCCGAGATTTTGCTATCACAAATTGTGCTGCTATAAACATAGCTACACATATATCATTATGATATGATGTTTTCAGTTCCTCTGGGAAAATTCCCAGGAGGGGGAAGGCCAGCTTGAATGGGATTTCCAGTCCTACTCTTTTGAGGAGTCTCCACACTGACCTCCACAATGGTTGTACCAGTCTACATTCTCACCAGCAGTGGAGAAGTGTTCTCTTTTCCCCACATCCTCGCCAACATTTGTTGTTGGTTGATTTCCTTATGATAGCCATTTTTTCTGGAGTGAGATGGTATCTCAATGTTGTTTTAATTTGCATTTCATGGATGGCTAGCGATGTGGGCATTTTTTCATATATTTATTCGCTTCTTTAATTTCGTCCTCTGAGAAGTGTGTATTCATGTCAGATGCCCACTTCTGGATTAGGTCTTTAAATTTAATGGCCCTAATATATCTTAGTTCTTTACATATTCTAGAAAGCATACCTTTGTCTGATTGCTTGTTAGGAATTTTTCAAAATTGGTGGGTTGTCTTTTCACTTCGATGACAATTTCTTTTGACGTGCAGAAACTCAAGAACAGTTGATCCCAGTTGTTGATTCTTTCAAGTGTTTCCCGTGCGAATACATGTTTGTTCATGAACTCTTTGCCTACCCCTATGTCTTCAAGAGTTCTTCCTACTTTCTCTTCCAGGAGATTGAGTGTTTCTGTTTTAATGTTTAGATCTTTAATCCATTTTGACTTTACGTTAGTGCATGGTAATAGAGCTGGGTCAAGTTTTAGTTTTCGGCATGTAGAAAGCCAGTTTTTCCAGCACCATTTGTTAAAGAGGCTATCTTTCTTCCAGTAAGCTTGTTTGGCCACTTTGTTGAAAATCAGGTGGCTGCAACTTCTAATCTATTCCATTGATCCCCAGGTCTATTTTGTTGCCAACACCATGTTGATTTTATCACAGTGGCTTTGTAGTATAATTTCAAGTCAGGAATTGTGATGCCTCCTGCCTTGTCTTTGTTGGCCAAGATTGCCTTTGCTATTCTAGGTCTTTTCTGGTTCCAAATAAATTTTAGGAAGGATTTCTCTAGGTCTGGGAGGTATATTGGTGGCAGTCTGATAGGGATTGCATTAACTCTGTACAACAATTTTTGGAGTATGGCCATTTTTATGATGCTGGTTCTTCCTATCCAGGAGCATGGAATATCTTTCCATTTTCTGAGATCCTCTATAATCTCTTTTTCTTTTTTTTTTTTTTTT
>PVKA01003415.1:0-110187 GCA_004027165.1 Ctenomys sociabilis
CCACAGACATTATTATAGCAGATGTCTCTTATCAGTAAATTAAGAGAGTGTAGCTGTTTAAGTATCTTATTTTTATACCTGAATTATATCAAAGATTCAATAATTAATACTTTCTATCTTGCTATTTTCCTAGTGGTTGTCCATAGCACTAGAAGCCGACATAATATCCTGTCCAACCACCATCAGCACAAATCTTGCCTCTCACAGAATTATGTAGAAGAACAGCGTTATCTATCCCAACTGTACTGTCCATACACACACATCATGATTCCTCCTTTCTATACCCCTTCCTTTGTCTACACCTGTCAAAGATGTGCACTCCATTGTCATTCACCCTAGCCCCTTATTTTTAGTCCTGAGATGGGTATCCCATTGCTGGCCTTAATTCTTGTACTTAATACTTAGCTATGTGACACATAGCTGATGTCTAATTAATGTCTATAGGGGAAAATGATACAACAAATATTAGGAGAAGTTAAAACTATTTAATTTATCCCAAACTTTTTTTCATTGAGTTGGGATTTCACTAGGTTATCCAGGCAAGTCTTGAACTCTCAAATCAAGAGATCTTCCTGATTGTGTCAGCCTCTGAAGAAGCTGAAACTATAAGCATGCACCATTGTACCCAGCTTATTAAATTTTAAAGTCACTATTACAAAAGTAGCATGCTCAACACAAACAATGTTAGTGGCCAGGGACATAGTTCATTGGCATAAATTCCCTCATGACAAGCACATACAAGGTCTGGAGTTTAATCCCTGGTACTCAAAAAAAAAAAAAAAGCCACAAGTAGCATACTCTTTTATATGATATCTAGTGTGACCTGCAAGAACCCTGTAACTTGTGCCTTTTTTGGTTTGGTGACCTATAACTGTTCAAAAGAAATGGTATTGTGTCACCGTAATAAGGCTGAAGATGCAATACAACCCTTCATTAGAACAGAGAGGGGCTGTTTTTCTCTCTTTAAAACTCTATCCTTTGGTCTGGATCTATGCAGGAAGAGTCTAGTGACCATTTTACTCAGAAAGTAGCTACTTAAGATTAGTGCTGCAAAAGTGACCATGCTCAAGGTCTGACCCAGAGAAATAGTAAAAACTTAGAGCCTTCACTTCCAGGTATCTACTCCAAACACATCCCAGCCAAAGTTACTTTTGGCATAAAAAAGTTTTATATTGGTAGTTATCTTTTAAAATGATGTCTAAAATTGTATTTTCATTATTTCCTGAATTTTATCTACCTCTTCTCTTTACCCTGCAACTTTTGAAACAGGCTTTGACCAAAAAAAAAAATAAATAAAGGGATCCAAGTTAAGAGGACACTGCTAACAATGCAGGACTAAGGACTATAAAATTAAAACACTGAAAGGAGTTTAGAAATTGCATGCTCCTGTTGAAGGCATGTGCCCAAAAAAATGACATTCAACAAGGTTTACTCATACTGAGGTTCAGGGTGGCTGAAGAACAAATAGTGAAGATCTTAACCTGACAGCTACCACTGTCCTGGAAGCACAGCATGGAAACACCAGCAGCACTAGGTGATCATATAAATGCAGTCCCACCCCAACACGGAGCATCTCACCACCCCCTTAGACTGATATAGCCCCTGTTACTTCAGATGGGTGTAGGAGGGGTCATGACCACTTCTGAGGGTCACTTGACATTCTTACTTTCTGTGATGTGACCAATAAGCTATAAAGACTCTTTCAGCCTTAGTTGAGGAATATCTTAACTGCAAAGATAGCATCAGGTTCCTGCCCTGTGTAATCATAGAAGACAAAGGTTTATGCTTCATACACAACAATTTCTGAGAAGCCAGGGAGATTTATGTATTAATAATTCAGATAAATACCCTGAGTTTATTCAGGTTCCTGGGAAAAGTATAAATTGGCATTCAGAAGACAGAGCCCAAGCCCAGGCCCTGCCAGTGTGTGAGAGAACTTCAGCAATCCCCTATGCCCCCTGAATCCTTCCAGACCCAGTGCAAGGCACCTTGTGAGTGAGATATTCAGCCACACTCTCAGGAACCCTCCAAACCCCTGCAGAACCAGCCCAGGCCTGGCCTGTAAGAACTTCCACCATACTCTCTGAACCCCTACAGGCCCAGCCTGTGTGTGGGAGAGCTTCCACACTCCTCTTTACCTACTGGATTCCTCTTCACCCAGCCCTGGTCCACTTGTGAGTGAGTCCTGCTGTGGTGCTCTCTGGACCCCTCTATATCCAGCCCAGGCCTGGCATACAGGCCTAGTGTGAAACTCGGCAGCTGAAGTCCCTGCAGAGAGGCTAGGGGTGAAAATGACCCAGCTTATCCAGGAGCAGAAATCTTGCCAGAGGGGCATAACAAGTTTACTTCCAAGGGCTGCAGCAGAAAAAAAAAGCTGGGCACAGCAACTAGAACCAAGCCAGGAACAACAAGATGAATTCAAACTTTGTAGATATGCACCTGGTAAGCTGAGACACTTTGTAGACCCAGATCTATAATAGCATTCTTTCTCACCTCTCTCTCTCTCTCTCTCTCTCTCTCTCTCTCTCTCTCTCTCTCTCTCTCTGTTTCTCTGTCTCTCTCTGTTGGTGGAACTGGGACTTGAACTCACATCCTTGTTTGCCAGAGAACTGCTTATTCCACTGAGCCATCTCCCTGACCTCTTTTTCTCTCTTGACTGAGAGAAGGGGCAAAAGGTAACTTGGGAACACTAGTCTGCCTGGAAAACACCAGGTATATCAAGGGGAGGCAATCACACAGAATTTAGGTAAACTAAGTTACATACAAATTCCCAATTTAATATCTTCTTAGCTATACAGACATAATGATTGCTCTTACTGTGGAAACTACAAAGCCATTAGTTACAAAAGTTTGTCAACTGCTAACTATCATTAACCATTATTAGTGTTCCTTATTGTACTTCTGTAAATACAAAACTATACCTGCCTTAATCATATAGTCTCTCTTGGGTAAGAATTTCAATAGGTGCTAAAGTTATAGCTGCACCAAAACTCTACACCACAGTTCAGAGGACAGTGCTATACAGAATGACGAAGACAATGAGCAAAAATCAGTATCAAGCACTGAGCCAAACCAGAACAAATGCAGAAGACATTAGCACAAACGAAATTGGGAATCACACAGCTGAAATGTCTGAATTATAGGATCTGGAGTTAAAAAAAAAAAAACTGCAGAAAAGTAGAGAGGAACTCAGATAAGAAATAACCTCTGAAAGAAAAAAAAAACAAATCTCTGAATTAATAGCATCTGAAGAAAAGAATCAACTGCAGAAACATATAGAGGAAATCAGATCAGAAATAATTTGTGAAGTGATATAATTAACAACTGCTTCTCAAGAAGACACTGATAAAAATAGAGATTATAAAAACTATGGAATCCTTGAATGAGCAATATAGGAAAGAAATAGATCACATGGATAAGAATCAAAGAGATATAGAGGAACTGAAAATCTCAATCACAAGCTTGCAAAACCATTTGAGTGAAAGTGAAGATACAGTTTCAGGTCTTGAAGACACTGTCGCAGCTAGTGAAAAGGTAAGAAAAGATCTCTTAAACACAACAACTAAGATGAAGGAAAAAATAATTCATCACCTGCAAGATGATGAAAACATGAACAACATAAGAATAATTGGCACCAATGAGAAAGAAGTACTCAATACAAATGATATAAAAAGAATATAGGCAGAAGTAATAGCAGAAAACTTCCCAAATATGGAGAAACAATGTGACATTCAGGTAACTGAAGCATACAGAACTCCAAAGAACATCAACCCAACTAAAAACACACTGAGACATACAACAGTCGGTATCCCAGAAATCCAGCACAAGAATAATATACGGAAAGCTGCTAGAGAAAAGAAGCAGATCACATTCAAAGGAAAACTCATCAGAATTATGGCTGAATTCTCTTCACAAACCATGAAAGCAAGAAGAACATGGATTAGAGTACTTCAACTACTCTATGAAAACAAATTCCAGCCCAGACTACTGTAGCCTGCAAAATGCTCTTTCAAGTTTAATGGAAAAATGAAATACTTCCATGACAAAGTACTAAGGAGTTTCATGATGAAAAAGCCAACCCTATACAGATGACTAAAAGATATTACAGAGAGGGACCAAAATGATCAGAACTCCACGAATGAGAATGGAAGGAACCCACCAAATAGGGCAAACAATTAAACACAGGAGAAAAAGGAGTAAACAACAGCAGGTAAATAACATGACAGTCATAAGTCAATACATATGAATCATAAACAATGTAAATGGACTCCATTTACAAATGAAAAAAATTAGACTGCCAGTGGAATAGGAAACAATATCCATCAATATTCTGTATACAAGAAGCACATTTAAGTCATAAAGAAATTTATAGGCTGAAAGTCAAAGGATAGCAACCAATACTACATGCACCAGAAGTTTAAAAAAAAAAAAAGGAAGAAAGAAAGCAGGGGTGTAAATCCTGTTCATAGTCTCAATTTCAAACCAAAAATGATCAAACAAAATAAAGAAGGCCACTATATACTGGTTATGAGAAAAATTCAAGCGAAATAGGTAACACTCATAAATATGTATGCACCAAACACGGGAACACCAACTATATAAGACAAATCTTAATGGTCATGAAAAATCTAATATCCAATACCACAATCTTGACAGGAGAACCTAACACCCCTAACACCTCCAAAAAGATAGAGCAAGCAGATGAAAAATTAGCAAAGTAGTAGCAGAATTGATTCAGACCTTGGAACGAATGGACTTTGTGGACATATACAGAGTGTCCCACCATCCACAGCTGTATACACATTTTTTTCACCTGCACATGGGTCATTTTTTAAAATATACCACAAGCTAGTCCCTGGGTCATGCTTAAGTATATGCAAGAAATCAGAAATTATCCCATACATATTATCTGACCATAGTGCAATGAAACTAGAAATAAATGACAAAAGAAACCAGAGAAACCCCATAAGTACATGGATATTGAATAGCACCCTACTAAGCAACCAATGGGTTACAGACGAAATTAAACAAGAAATTCAACAATATCTACAGCTCAATGAAATGCAAGCACAGCTTATCAGAATTTATAGGATATGATGAAAGCCATTCTTAGAGGGAAATTCATAGTGGTGAACTCACACATTAGGAAAACAGAATGGAAACAAATTAATGCCCTAATGCTGCACCTACGGCATCTAGAAAAGGAAGAGCATACCAAACCCAGAGCCCAAAGACAAGAAGAAATCATAATGATTAGAGCAGAAATTAATTCAATTGAGAGAAAGAAAACAATTCAAAAAATTAATGAATTAAAAACCTGATTCTTTGAAAAATTGAATAAAATTGATAAGCCCCTAGTTAACTTCATCAAAAAACAGGAAAGAAAAAATTGAAATACAAGCAACAAGGGCCACCAGATCATCATCAGACCCAGAGCACAGGCCCACCATGGAACCCTTCAGCAGAACTCCTGCAAAGAGGCTAGAGGCAAGACCCACCCAGCGGATTCAGGAGCAGAACATATTGCCAGAGTGACACAGAGGGTTCCCCTGCAAGGCTGCAGCAGGGAGAAGTGGAGCACAGTAGCCAGACCCAAGCCACACCCACCTGGAGGAGTCTGAACTTCCTGGCTCGGGACCTGGTGCTAAGGTAATAACTCTACCTAAGCTCTACACCAAAGGTCGAAAGTCAGTGGTATACAAAATGACAAAGAAAAGCAACAAAAAGCAACCTCAGGCCCTGAATCCACCCAGTACAAATGCAGAAGACACTAGCACAGAGGAAATTGGAAATCACATACCTGAAATCTCTGAAATAATAGCGTTGGAAGTAAAGAAACAACTGCAGAAAGGTATAGAAGAAATCAGATCAGGAATAATTTCTGAAGTAAAAAAAGTAGTGATAACTATAATCAAACAATAATGAGTGCCTCTAAATAATACACTGATGAAAAAAATGGAGCAGAATATAAAAATGATAGAACCCCTGAATAAGCAATATAGAAAAGAAATAGGATATATGAAACAGATTCAAAGTGATATACAGGAAATTAAATCTCAATCACAAGCTGGCAAATCCATTTGAGTGAAAGTGAAAATAGACTCTGTGATCTTAAAGACACCATTGAAGCTAGTGAAAAAGTAAGCAAAGATTTCTTAAGAAAAACTAGGATACAGGAAAAAATAATTCAACATCTGCAACAGGATGCAAAGATGAACAATGTGAGACTAATAGGCATCAATGAGAAGAAAGGAGTCAATACAAATTATATAAAAAGAACATGGGCAGAAGTAATATAAGAAAACTTCCCAAATATGGGGCAACAATCTGACATTATGGAACGGAAGCATATAGAACCCCAAATAACATGAATCTTATTAAATCCACCCCCAGATATATAATAATCAAGATTCCAGAAATTCAGCACAGGAACAGTATGCTAAAAGCCGCTAAAGAAAAGAAACAGATCACATTTAAAGGAAAACCCATCAGAATAACGGCAGATTTCTCTTCACAAACCATCAAGGCAAGAAGGGTATGGAGCAAAGTACTTCAAGTCTTGGAAGAAAACAAATTCCAACCCAAACTGATATACCCTGTAAAACTCTCTTTCAGGTATAATGGAGAAGTAAAATACTTCCATGACAAAAAACAACTGAAGAATTTCCTGTTGACAAAGCCAAGCCTACACAGACTATCACATGATGCTCTAGAGAAGGAGCAAAATGATCACAACCCCAAGAACAAGAATGGAAAGAACCTACCAAATAGGGCAAACAATTAAACACAGGAGGATAAGTGGTATACAATAGTAGATAATAGTTTTCTCTTAGTTTTCAAAAATTTAAAGACTCAGTCCAGAAATGGGCATCCAAGATGAACACACACTTCTCAGAGGATGAAATTCAATAAGCGAATAAATCTATGAAAAAATGCTCCACATCACCAGCCATCCTTGAAATGCACAACACTGAGATACCATCTCACCTCAGAAAGAATGGCTAGCATAAAGAAATCAACCAACAAATGTTGGAGAGGTTCTGGGGAAAAAGGAACCCTTCTCCACTGCTGGTGGGAATGTAGACTGGCACAACCTTTATGCAAATCAGGGTGGAGACTCCTCAAAAAGTAGGACTGGAAATCCCACTCAAACTAGCTATCCACCCACTGCAAATTTTCCCAGAGGTACAAAAATCATCATGTCATAGTGATATATGTGTACCTATGTTTATGGCAGCACAATTTGTGATAGCAAAATCCTGGAAACAACCAAGATGTCCGTCACATGAGGAATGGTTGAAAAAGTATTTATTACTCCACTATAAAGAATGATAAACTTGAAGTAGTTATATTTCAGTAGATGCCACTCAAACATATACTCATAAGTGAAATAAACCAGACCCACATGCATAAATATTGTATAGTCTCTTTAGTGTAACAATGCAAAAGAAGAAATAAAAATATAAAGGTATAACACAGTTGAAAGGAAAATGAGAATTTAAGGATTAGACTGCAAAGAGAGGGCAAAGAGAAAAGCTCGGAAACATGACAGGGGCAAAGCCATACAATTATATGCACAAGATGGTTAAGGCGATGATCCTGAGAGTCTTCAGCAGGTTTTTCAAACTTGTACTTAATTTGTAGGTTTCTCACCCTGAATAACTGTATGTGGTGATACCTGTGAACTAAGCAACTGCACTAAAGATAGCAGTGTGTCATGCTATCTAAGCATACTAAGGTCATGCTTGGAATGCCTGTCATTCTGGTCTTCTAAATAGCATTGCTTGTCATGACATGCCAATTACTGCCATACTGTCTCTCAAGTAAATGTTGTGTTTTTTTTTAAAGGGGGGGGTAATAAAAGGAAACAAGAGACAAGAAAAAAATGCCATAGGACTATCCTGCTATGATGCCGTATATGGTTAGGCATCTAAATTTCTGTGTAAAACTATGAAATTGTTTATTCTTATTTTTCAGTACTAATTTTTTCTTCACATTTGGTATGGATTTAAAGTTTAACGTATCAATACTTGATGGAAAAATACCTGTTCTGTGTTATGTCTAAGATGTTTGATATGCAGACAGATGGTGAAGTTAAGCTCAATTGCCTATGTTATAGAGTAATAATATTATTAATCTTCTCTTCTGGAGGGTTAACAACATAAGTCTGCAGACCAAAAATTAGAGAAAAATAAGGTCTACAGGACAGCCAACATTTTAGCCCTAGCCTTTCAAGGTCAGTGAGGACTCAGGACATAGGAGAACATGTACTATAATACCATGTAACTATACTATAATATCAGTTGTGTCCCAAATTTTCTGATCAAGGAGATTATGGGGCCACAGAGGAAAGTGATCAACAATGTAGAGTGTGCCTAAGGAGAGTCACATGGAGAGAAAACATTCTCTGAGGCTTTCACAGAGAGCAAAACTGGTCAAGCAATAGCCGTGACTCGTCCACATGGCTGACACTGACAAATGATCTACAAACTGATACAGGGTTTCAGTGTAAATCCTGAGGGAATTTGACTGGCCTTGGCAGATACAAAACTTACATTTCTTGTAATATAGCTCTTGCTTTACCTTGGTCTTAACCATCCAGCAAAAAAGTATAAAAATGAAATATAAAAAGTAAAAAAAAAAAAGTAAAGCCATACTAATATGCTGAGCTGTAAAAGGCTCAAGTAAACAACTTCTGACATTGCCAGTCCTATTGATAACCCACTACTAATATGGACTACTGGACTATATTGATTTATTTTGCTGAATTCACACACATACAATATTTAAATGGCAAAGGAATACCCATCTCTATCAAAACTAAAAAAAAAAAAAAAATGGGGGATACAAATGAAGGACCATTTTGTATCTGTATTTACAAAATAGTTAAGATAGACATACAGGTACTTTCTCTTAATTCAATGAGAAGAATTTTTAGTGAGAGTGTTTGCACAGGGTAGCATGTTTGTATCTTGCACTATGAATAACCACTACGAAGACAACAATATGCAACGTATTAATTTTTGAAACTATTCTACTAATTAGTTTTGAAACTGTCTCATTGCTATTTATTTCTCAATAAAATTAATTTAAAAAATAAAACAAAGCACATCACAAAATTCCAAAGAATAAAGTATAGTTTTATTGGTACAAAAAGAAGAAGACCTCACACCACATGGGAAAGAAGGAGTAGAAGTGAAGGGGATAGGGGAGGGGAGGGAATGGGAGTGGACAGGAGGGGAGGGGGAAAGATTTGCCAATGTTTGTACCAGCACAATTACTAATAGCTAAATCCTGGAAACAGCCAGTATACATATCAACAAATAATTGGATATAGAAATTTTGGTATCTATATGTAATGAATACTACCAGGCAATGAAGGACAAATTTGAGACTTTTGTAGGAAAATGGTGCACCTAGAAAATATAAATCAGACACACAAACTTAAATACCATATGGTATCTCTCATCTGAGTAAGGCAAAATTCAAACTAAGAGAGAAATAGAGGAAGGATAATTCCAGACAAGAAGGTGGTCTCTTGCAAGTGGAAAAAGATCCAGGAGATGAACGGTAAGCTTAGGGTGAGGGTGTGGAAGGGGAAATAGGTAGAGTGAAGGTAGGCCAGACACAAGATCCTAATAATCTCAGCATATGTAGGCATCATATTCCATAATTATGAGCTAAAGTTAACAGCATAAAGAAGAGTGAAAGAGAAGAAAGGAGAGCTAGAGGAGATGGAAGAGAAGGGGAAGAGGCAGGGGTTAAAAAATATAAACAAGCTGTATTGTGTATACAAGCCAACTCCTGAGGATGATTGTAAAGTGAATGTACTACAACTCTCTACTGATAAAACAATATTTAAGAAAAAAATTTTCCTGCCTGTGTCTATAATTCTAGTTAGTAGCAGACCTAGAGGTTTGCAACTCAAATTCAGACTTCCGGCCTCCACGTATAGTGGCGTTTCACTGTCTGGCATTGTTCCACTTGAAAATATTTGACAATAAAAATTATATCATGTAGTTCCTTCCTAGCCTCTGAAAGTACAGCTCAGTCGTAACAATGAAAAAATTTACTTGTTAATGATGGAGGAAAATATATATTTGCAAAACTAACATTCCATGCAGTAAGCACTCCACCACATACACTGTGGAAATTTGGACCAGCAGAGAGTGTGGTGAATAATTATAAGATAGTCTAGAAGTCTGAAAAGTACTCACTAATCAAGTTTCTGGTCACTAACTACACCAACCAGCTAACAGACTACTCGCTGAACTTCATACAGCTGGCTCTCTGTTTGTTAGCTTTAATCTGTTGCCAAAGTGATTGTACATTATGTTCCTATTTGACCAGGTTTTCTGTTCAAAACTGAACACCCACAAACTTCTAATGATTGGTTGTCCCCCAAGACTAGGACTTTTAGTCCTCCTTGAAGCCCATTTGGCATACAAATTACACTTTTCTCCATGACTAATGAGGGACAGAAAGTCTGTTGCTATACAAAAAGCCACTGGTCCTAGAGTCCCAGACAGAAGTTTTCCCTGGCTCCTGGAAATGAAGCCAGACTTTTATATTTCTTCAGTTCTGAAGACTGCAGTCCTGTTTTTTACTATTCTGCTTCTTTACTCAGGTTCTACAAGGTAGTAAAATAAACTTTGCAAAAGGTCAGGCAGGAGTAGAATACCTAAGATCTCTTAGGTATCCAATATTCAAAGGAAATTCACCATCGTTTGTCATATTGTGGTGTGGCCAGGCAGTCCACACCAGGATGCTTAAGCCATGCTGTGTGGACCCTCCAGCTGCCAAAATATTGAAACATAAACACATAATTTGTTATATCAGTGTAAGTGATCTAAGACCTCTGCCACCTCGGGTGGATGTCTCACCAGAACCAATCTAGTGTGAAAGCTGCCACACAGCCGGCAGCAGCTGAGTGTTGCTCAGTCCCATGTCCTGCGAGGAATGAGTGCCGAGGAGCCAGGTGCCCTGCAGGAGCCTCATTCTGAAGACGCTTTCCATGCTGCAGGAAGCAAAGGCTGGAGAAGTCACTCGCATTCCAGGGTACAGCTCTGGAGAAGCAGCATCCTATGAAGCAGTGAGACCATGGAAGAGCTATAATGCAAGATGCCAGAGAGCAGGTACAAGGAGTCAAGAACCAAAGGTCATTTCTCCTTCCATGTTACTTCATTGCCATCTACTGACAAAGTGCAACATTTTGCCACCTGGCAAGGGAAAACATTAAAGAATTCAGGTCCACTGTTAGAAAGCAGGCAAAGGGATAAATTCTAGATAATCAGCCAAGTCCACTGCTCTTACCATACAAAGCAGAAATGTACATTGGGCAGCACATGGAAACCCCAAGCTTAAATATATGCTCTTAGCTCTCTAGGAAGTGACTTTCTCACCCACTCACCAAATTAGGAGACACGTAGCTATCAATATTGTAATAATTGCTACTCACCATAATTTTATATCATGCTTAGTCTTTAGTATAGTCACAGTTCCCACAAGTACTGTTACATGAAGACTAAATAGTAAAATTCACTTCCACTCATCTCTACATAAATGACAAAGAATGAAAAGCAAAATAGTTGGTGTACAAAAGTAGACATTACATATCACAGGCAAACAGCCAACCTGCAAAGTTATCATTGTTGTAGTTCATTGAAATCTTCTAAGAACAAGGTTCCTTGATTTCCTAGAATGTAGATTTTGGACCACTTCCACACAGCTATTTTTATATCTGACATTTACATCTTCCTTCTCCTATCATTTCCTATTTCCTTTGCCCTCAACCTGAGTTCTACCTTACTCAGCCTAAAAGATCTCAGTAAAAGAAAATGAGACCAGGAGGACACTGTCAACAGTCACAGCAAGACTTCACAAGAACCCATTGCCACTGTAGACACCAACAACTATGGTTACTAAGCTAGCAGTAATGATCACAAGCACCAACCCCAACAGCTGACAAAAGTATGTAGAATATGCCACTGTGACATCATCAGAACTCAACCTGCTCTGTGCGTGAAGCACCCTCACGCCCATCCACAAGACTTTTCCCCAACCATAATCAGATTGCAAAGTCACAACCACTGTTCCATTGCTGGGACACAGCATTGCAAGTCCACAGCTTAAAAGAAGGGAGGGCTACTTCGACCCATTTTTCAGTCCATGGCTGGCTACCAGGCAGGAACTGAATGGCAGAGGGGCAGATAAAGGTGCTTAACAACAGCAGCCAGGAAGCAAAGGGGAGGAGCCAGGGAAGGAGACACGCCCTCTAAGGTAACACTGTGTTCTACCTCCTCCAACAGCACATTCAGCTATGAAATCATCAATGGACTAATCCACTCATGTGTATAGTACCCTATAATCCAACCATATTTCAAAATCTCCTACACACAGGGCTTTGGGTGGGGGCATTGTGGACCAAACTATGGCAGCAGGTGGCTGTTTATCAGATGAACAGACATTAGTATAAAACAACAGTAAACAGAGCATGAGACCCTGATGACACGCAACACTACAATCATTTCCTATGCAAGTTTTCTGTAGTAATTACATGATTTTCCAGTTTGAACCCCAAAAGACGTATATCTGTGAACTGCCAAAGAATCCAAAATAACTACTTTTAAGAATTTTAACAAGATACAAGAAAGTGTAGGGAGGTGATTCATTGAAATACAAAAACAATATAAAGCAAAAATTTAATGGAAAAATAGAAATCATTCAAAAGAAGCAAACAAGCCAGTAAGGTGCATACCTCTAATCCCAGTGCTTTGGAGGCTGAGGCAGGAGGTTACTGCAAGTGTAACAACCAGCCTGAACTGCATAGTGAGTTTGAGGCCAGCCTGAACTCTATAGTGAGGCCCTGTCTCCAAAAAATGTAATTCTAGAACAGAAACTATAATGAGCAATATAAGAAATCCTCTAGAGAGTGTCCAAAGCAGAATTCATGAAGTATATAGAAGAAAAATCTCTCAACTCAGAGACTGGCCATTTGAACATAGCCAAAGAGGGGGGAAAAGCTGGAGAAATCCTCTGAGACTGAGAAGACAACATCAACATGTTGTCTTATAGAAGTCATTTGTGGGAAGACAGAAAGACAGGGAATGAATGAAAAATGACTAAAGCATCTCTGAACATGTGAACATCCATGTCCAGAAAAATTAAAGTTTCTAAACATGTTAAAATCAACTCATCTCAAAGCTATAAAACCACTACCAGAACACATAGAAGAAAGGCTTTTATATTTGGGGATAGGCAAAGATGTTTTGGATAAGACCCCCAAAGCAAAGGCCAACAGGAAACTAGGCAAGTGAAATTATAAAAATGAAAATCTTCCAGCAAAGGAAAATATCATCAGAGTCAAGAGACAATCAATAGAATGGAAGACAGTACTGCAAACTTCGACAAAGGACAAGTTCCCATGGTGGTTAAGGAATTCACACAACAGCAAGATTTCGTGAAACAACTTAAAAATAGTGAAATCATTTGAATGGGCCTTTTTTTCAATAGCTTTATTGAGAAACAAATAGCAATGAAACAATTTCAAAATCAATTAGTAGAACAGTTTCAATAACTAATTGCATAATGTTGTATTCTTAGTGGTTTTCATTGTACAAGATGCAGACATGATATCCTGTCCACAAACACCATTAGAACAAATCTTTTTATTCATTGAATTAAGAGAAAGTAGCTGTGTATGTGTCCTAGCTATTTTGAATATACAGATACAAAATGGTCCTTCATTTATATCCCCTTTTTGTTTAGCTTTGTCAAAGACAGGTAGTCCAATGTCGTGTGTGTGTGTGTGTGTGTGTGTGTGTGTGTGTGTGTGTGTGTGTGTGTGTGTGTAACTTGGGATTGAACTGAGTGCCTTGTGCTTGCCAGGGAAGGACTTATTCCACTGAGCCATCTCCCTGGGCCCTGTCATTTAAATATTGTAGGTGCGTGAATTCAGCAAAATATTCCAATATAGTCCATTAGTCCATAATGAGTGGGCCTTTCTCAGCACAAGACTTGGACACAGGCACCCAAGCCAGAAGGAGCACAGGAGGTGGTGCAGTGTGATGGGCACCAATTCTACAGAGGGGCCAGAGAGCTGGCAGGCTGCATCAGCTGGAGGAGAGCTGCATCTCACAATGCGTGCTCTGAGTGAGAGCTTGCTCCATGCCTTTGGGTTGAGCTTGACAAGCCACAGCCATGAAGAAAGACAGAGGCCCTGCTGGTGGCAGCATGATCCATGAGACATCACTGATTACATCTCTGTCAGTACACTCTTAACTTCCTTAAAAGTTCCCTGCTCTAGCAGAAGAAACCACTCTTCTAGCTGACGTCACCCTGAAGAAGTTCCAACACACACTGCAGATTGCCCACAAGCAGGACAGTGTGAGACTGACCTCATCAAGAAATATCACAAGCTAATGTCCTATGCATGATGTACACTGTTAATAATATACATTCTTTTGATAAGGTAACAAGTCAATAGATTCTATTCTTAAAGACACTGCTTGGGGATGAATCTGATCTGGTGAATGAATATATGATAGTGTAGAAACTGTCCTTATGTAGATCAATATTTAGAAATAGAAACTTGTGTAGATGCTTCAGGAAAAGAAAAACCTGGAGAACATAGAACTCTTCTATTTTGTTTTTATTATTATTATTTTTATTGAAGGTCAAATAGCAATGAGACAGTTTCAAGACAAATTAACAGGACAGATTCAACAAATCAATACATCGTAAAATGTTTTTGTAATATTTTGGTGTCTGTTCTTCATCCTCCAGGGCACCAATATTGCCCAGACTATATGAAAGTCTTTCTCTTTTAAAGTCCTTGATGCCATATGATTTTTTTAAAATGTGATTGCATAATGATGGTGCTCTCAATGATGCTGGATTCAGCCTCTTTCAGAGCATTTGATTCGATCTTTCATGAGCTCTTCATGCTCTAGAGGATGTTAGGAATGTGGTCAGAAAACATAGAACACTGTGGCTCATGGTGCTTTGATACTGAGTAGATTTTCCTCTTTAAGCATATCTTTATTCAGAGAGGGAGACATGGTACTATGTGCACTGCTTCAATGATTTAATTATGATGATGGGGTGGACTTCATGCCTGCTGTTCTGCTAAAAATACCTCCTGATTGCACTGTGGAATCACCATATGTATATTTAAGGCATCACTGCTTTGCAAAAGATTGTGCTCCTCAAAAAGGGGATATAAATGAAGGAGATTAAACATTTATTTAAAGTTTTCCCTGTGTACCTTGTCAACCAGATGGAAATAAGTTTTCACAAAAAAAAAAAAAAAATAGGCTGAATAATCTCACAAGGATTCCCTCACCATAGATACCCACAACCAATTTCAATGGACAGCAATGCCTGGCATATTTGGGCTGTCTGTGATAGTCCCCATTAACTCAAGGTTCAGTCATTAAAGTAACAAGAAATAAAATGATGGTTCTGCCCAATCAAGCAAAAAAGACACAACTAAAAATGTTCATGTATAATGCAATTGGAATTAAAGCCTCTTCAGAAAACAGTACAGCTCAGTAGACTAAGCACCTGCTTAGGCAAGCTCAGGGGCCCAGATTCAATACCCAGCACCAGGCCAGCCGCGCCCCCACCCACCACCCCCAGGTGCACTGAGCCGGCCACTGAGACTAGATGTGATGGTGCAAGCCTGTAATCCCAGAGCTGGGGAGGCTGAAAAAGGACGATCACTCTGAATCTGAGCTACATAGTGAGACCCTGTGCCAACTACATTAAAAAAAAAAAAGTAGAGATCTTCTGACTCTACTTTAAAAAATATAGTGAGCCCAGAACAAAATAATCCTATTGTGTAGTATGTTTACACAAAAAGGTAATAAATAATCCCTATTATGTAATTAACAAAAAATAGTTATTCATCATACCTCAGAATCACAGTTTCTGAAGCTAGTATCACTTATGATGCTGTCCACATGGTATATGACATCACTAGTACAAATCTTCTCAACACTGAGCCAGGTTTTTAAGCAACACTTTAGATACCCTACCTGTCATAGCTGTAAAATCAGACCAGCATGCAATGCGCACGTGTACAAAACGCCTCTGCCGCAAGCCTTTCCTTGCACTGCTGCCGAGACGTCCTCCCAGGGTGCTGTTGTGAAGTTAGCAGCAGTGGCCAGGCACCGCACACAGCACATGCGGCCTCCAGAGCTTCGTGTCCCGGCTTTCAGCAAGTTGGTGTGCTAATTTTGAGGTTTGGAGCTTTGCTATATAAAACACATTACTAAAAGAGCAAATATTTTTGACAATAAAATTTTATTTATTTTATTTATTTTTAAAGAGTACAAACTAAAATTAAAACAAAAAAATTATTAATGATGCAGAATTTTACTTAGCAAAGTAGTATGAATTTCACAGTATTTGATGTAGTACATAGTGTAGCCTTCCAATCAGTTATTCATATTACCAGATATATGCACGTAAAACTGGAAGAAGAAAGAAAAACAGAAATGCGTAAGAAACTAAGAAGAGAAAAAATGCAAGCAATTGAAAAAGGGAGACTAAAAAAATTAAGCATTAACCGTTTCTTTACATAGCCCAGCAGAAATTCGCAGTACAGTTGTCCAAACAATCTTGCTTCACATACATACATAAATCTCTTTCCCCAACTCCTTCTCCTGTCCTTCTCAACTCAGTAACTTTTTTCCTTTTAAATAAGTTCATTTCCTTTTCACAGTGTCTATTATACCCTTCTAGATCCATTTTCTCTTTCAGGTTCTCACACTAAGTAGACAACATGCTGTTTGCACATTGGGGTCTGATTTGTTTCACTTAAGCATATGTTTTTTAGTTGCATCCATTTACTGACAAAAGATTCAAATCTATCTTGCTTTATAGTTGAATACTTCTGCATTGTATAAAAGTACCACATCTTCTTTATCCATTCTTCGGTTGATGGGCATCTGGGGTGTTTCCGGGATTTAGCTATGACAAACTGTGCCGCTATAAATATGGATGCATATCTATTGCTGTAGTATAAGACTTTCAGTTCTTCTGGAAAAATACCCGGAGGCAAAGGGGAATTTTTGGCTTGAATGGAATCTCCACTCCTAGCTTTCAAAGGAACCTCTACATTGATTTCCACAGTGATTATACCAGTCTGCACTCTCACTAACAGTGCAGAAATATTCCTTTTTCTTCACAGCCTTTCCAGAATTTGTTATTGGATGACGTCCTGATGTTAGCCATTGTTTCTTGGGTGAGATGAAACCTCAGTGTTGTTTTATTCTTTTTTTAATTTATTTATTTGTAATTTAACTTCAAGAGTGAAAAATAGAAACAAAAACAGATAGAAAAAAATGACATGAACAGGGTAACATACAACAATACAAATGTTACAGATTTTCAAAACATAGATAGCTAACTTTTATATATTTTAAAAACAGTAAATATTTTAAAATGCTGGCCTCAACAAACACAAATATGTTTATGTATATTCTTAGTGTTTTACATTCTGCTAAAAATGTTGAGATATTCTGCAATTATATTACTAATATTTATAATCATGCATAAGAGTATTTAAGGACGATAGTAATCATCATATTGACAATAACCACAATAGGATGATAAAACAATCAGCTGAATAGCCAGACTTAAGTGGCTACGTTTAAAGGTACATGAGGAAATGTTTCATAAATACTACATATATCCAGGCAAGATATGACCTCCCAAACTGGGCTCTGGATGTGTAGAGCTAGAAATATTCGTAGATGTTTCTATGATATCCTTAGTGCATATGGCCTCCTCTCCTAGACTTTTTTCTTGAGGGGGTCAGGGGGTGTTTTGGTTTGGTTTGGTTTTGGTAAAGAGAATCTGGTGTGGAATTTATTGCTCCCGGGTGTGGTTGGGCAGTGGGCAAAGGGGCTGTCTGTAGGAAGCCAAAGGAAGTGGGCTTTGCATAGGGCTTGAAAGAAGGCAAGGTACGTGGGAGGAAGATCTTAGCAGACATCAGTGCTCAGAGTTCTGTGGATGTTTTGTGCCTCAGTGGGCAAAGTCCTGCAGGCATCTGGTGTGAATGCCTGGGCGTTCTTGGGTGGATGTCCCGGTGCTTGCAGAGGGCTGTGTTCCACCTCACCTCTTTTAAGACATCCTGTATTTGCTAAGCACACCAGACACTCTGTCAGCTAAGAGCAAGGCCTCTGCTGACAGACAGAATGGTGTTGGGAGACTCGTGTCCAAATCCGGTCTTCCATTCACATCCTGGCCGGGCTCAAGAGCGAGCCTGGTCTGCGTGCTGAGTGCGCAAGCGCTGTGGGCAGCGTCCAGTCATCAGAGCGAGCGCACTGTGTGCAGGCGCTGTGTACCGCTGTGTGTGCAAACATCAGTTGACTCTTGATCTCCACGGCAGTGAGTATGCTTGCTGCGCATATTGCCAGGGCTGTGAGGGCAGCAGGCACGCTCTGGCATGCAGAGTGCAGGCATTTGGCACTACGGTAATGTGGTGTGAGACGCCTGGACTGGGACTCTCAGAGGTTTAATTAAAACCAGAATTTATATTTACTTATAGATCACTTATTGATTTCACATTTACTTAGAATGATCCTTTGGGTTCTATAAATATATTCAACTCAGTTTGCCAGTTTTTCTCTATTTCATAAACACGTAAGTCACTGTGAGCTAACCAGTGCACTTTGCTTTCTTTCTCCCAGGTAGGGCAGTCTTGAAGCCATAGTTCAGTCCAGAAAACTGTATAGCTGAGCATATGGCTTTCCTCTAAGGAGGAACAATTTAAATGCAATTAGCAGAAACATTTCCTATGTGTTCATACTGCCTCTTCTGGCACTGTGTAGAACCGTATAATTGTTTCAGTTAAATGAGATTTGCATGTCAATATTTTGAGTTTAAACACACAAGTCATCCCTTAAAAAGAAGACATAAATGGCCGATAAGTATGTTGTAAATGTGCTCAACATCACTAACCTTCACTAATGTGAAAATCAAATGCACGATGAGACTTCTAGGGGCCGGAGAGATGGCCCAATGGAATACGTGCTTGGGCCTGAGTTCAATCCCTGGTTCCACCAAAAGAGAGAGACAGAGAGACAGAGAGAGAGAGAGAGAGAGAGAGAGAGAGAGAGAGAGGTCTAGCCCCACTAAGAACAATTATCAAAAAGTTAAATAAATAAATTATCAGGGATATAGCTTGCACAGTGCCTGTCTGGCAAGTTTGAGGTCCTAAGTTCAATTACCATTTCAAAACAATGGCAATAACGAATGAGAATGTAGAGAAAGAGGACTCTTCTACAATGTAGTGTAAATAAACAGTAATATATCCACTCTGGAGAGTATATGGACATTTCCTCAATAATAACATGTAGAAGTATTCATATCATCCAGCAACGCCACTACTGGATGATTTTCCAAAGATAATTCATTTATTATATCAACAAGAAACATACTCCTGCATTTATTCCAATAGCTAAGATAAAAAATAAAAGTACTTCTCAACAAATGAATGGCTAAAGGAAATGTGATAGATATTTACACTAAAATACTGTTCCATCAATGAAAATGACAAGATTCTATCACAGGAACACAGATAGAACTGTGGACCCTAATGTTGAAAAGCATAAGACAATCACGGGAAGACAATATTAAATGATTTCACACCAATATGTTTTTCAATAAAGTGAACACTCTGCCAAACAAGCAATTTTGTAGTTAGGTCTTCTTCTACAATGATTTTGAAAGGTCTTTAAATATGTTTTGTCACTTGTGACAATACGATGTAATTAGAAAAATTATATTAAGTGAAACATGATAGGGAAAGGAGGACAATGGGGACATGGTCTCCCCCATGTTTGGAAGCTAAATAAGTTGGTCATGTAAAGTAGAGAGTACAATAGATGTTACTGGTTGTTCAAAAGAACAAATTAGGTGGGAATAGTAAGAAGACAGAAAACAGGTATCAAAATACAATTAGAATTAAAATGAAACAACTACAATTAGACTTTCAGAAAGAGTTCTTACACTATGTAAACAAGAAAGTGATAATAGTATATAACAATTCAATACATAGTTAAAAAAAATGAAAGCAGAACAGTTCGGAGTTTTCTAATACACAAATGATGCTACTTGATGAGATGGAAATGTAATATCCTGATTTCATCAGCACTGAGTGTGCACATATGTTAAATTACAACACTGTGCCCCACCAATGCATACATATATTAAATGCTAATTTAAAAATTTAGGACAAAACAGAAATAAGAAATCATTTTTTTAAAGTTTCACAAAAGGAAAACTGGCTAAAGGTACTGACCTCTCATTAAACTGAAAACCCATAGAAAAAGGAAACAATTAGCCATCTGGCTTCCTGTAATTAGGTTAATTTTTCATGAAATTTAGATACTCCAGGGTTTGGAAGTATTCCATCAGAAATTGTTTTATTCCTTGCCTTGTTAAGCTTCACTGACCAAGGGGAACCTCAGGCCCCCAGAAATAAATAAAAGGCTGTGTTTCACCAGCCTGGGCACTGACGACGCCACTGGGCCCTGAACCATGAGATTCTATTCTCTTCTTCCCATTCTCCTCCTCTTTGTGACTATAATAGCAAAAGGTAAGATGGCAAGATGATTTAGAAGCCAGTTTCTTAGGCCAACTAAGACGCACAATTATTCACTGGGCAGTGTTATTCATATGGCGATGCAAGCCTTAAATATTCAAAAGTCCAATATATCATTTAGAACTGGTGAGGTCAAAATTGAAGGGACAAGGAGTTTATCAAATACAAAATGGGGTCAAAGTGATCCATGATTAAAAATAGGGTCTAGGGCCGGGGAGATGGCTCAGTGGAATAAGTGCTTCCCTGGCAAGTGCTTCCCTTCCCTGGCAAGCGCAAGGATCTGAGTTCAATCCCCGGTTCTGAAAAGAAAAAAAAAAAAAAAAAAAAAAAAAAAAAAAAAAAAAAAAAAAACACTAAAAAAGAATAATAATAAAGTAAATGCTTAAAAAATAGAGTCTAGCAATAGAAATAGAGGTCACATAGGCTTGATATTTAGAGTGTGTGTCTATCAAATGGAGATCCAAAAGGAGACTAAGGTAAGGGGATACTGCTTGTGATTCAGTGTTTAGAAGGAGTGTATCTAGAGTCTCTTGGTAAGAAATACATGTGAGGGTGGAAATTAGGAAAAAAAAGGAACTCCGAAAGGGTTATCAGTAATAAGTGAGCAATGTTAATTTGGTAACAGAGGAAATAGGGGAAAATATGCATGATAGAATGGAACTTCAGTGGCAAAATTTTAATCATAAGGCAAAGTGTAGCAAGCATTTTAATAATCTAACTTGCATTGTTAGGGTCCATAATTCTGATGTTTGAACAATTCAATGTAGAATCAAAATTAAAAGCTAATAAGCACTTCATCCATGTCTTTTCTCCACTGTCAATGGCAGGGTGTTCCACATTCACAAAACAATGCCATTGAACATGGGTGTTTTCACTGATTCACATCTGAGATTCTAAGTACAATGAAATTATTCCCTTGTTGGCTAGCTTATGAATATCTTAGTCTCTAACAGATATACATATTTCTTCTACTTAAAAAAGTCTATGACATTCTCATTTCATTTTTCAGCTTTGGTCATAAGACATAACTGTGGCACGACACACTTTGTTATAACATGTGATACAGGTCATTGTTTAAGTTTAAAAGATACTTGAATAGCCACAACATTCATTTCTCCTAACTGAAACTATGTCTACATATGGAATTTAATCCTACTACAGCTACACTGTGTCTTAGTTACTTTTTCCTCATTGCTGGGACAAAATACCCAACACCCAGAATTAGCTCACAGTTAGTAGAGGTTTCAGTCCATACTCAGGCGGCTCCAAGGCAGAGCGGCACAGGGCAGGGGGCAGCCACACACAGCGGCAGCAAATGAGCAAAACTCCAAAAGGCGAGGCAATGGCTGCGCAGCCAAGCGCAAGGAGGGGAGCCTCTCTCCCCTCCTCACATTGTGATTCAGATTATCCATCCCGGCCAGAGTGCACCCACACCCACAATCCGGGCATGGGATCATTAATTAATCACAAACTCTAGAAACCACCCCATGACTGCCATGAAAACTGTTACTCTCATTTCTGTCGGACCTTTGCTTCAAACACTTCTACTAGACACCGAGGAAACTAAAATGACTTTCTGCCCTGAGTGACAACATGATAAACCTGGAGGACTTCAAGCTAAGTACGTGAGCCAGGCACTGAAGAGAAATACTGCATGATTTCATGTGGCTGAGGCAGCTGAAATAGTCAAACTCACTGAAAGAGAGGCTAGAATGAAGCTTGGGAGGCACTGGAAGCATACAGAGGAGTTTTCTATAAAATTTCAGTTATACAAGATGAAAATATCTTAAAAACCAACAGTACATCATATCCATAGAACCTAAAAATTTAAGAAGGCAGATGTACTGTTAAATGTTTTCATGTATTAGTTTGTATTTATTATATTTAATAGTTATATTCATGCTGATGAATTTGTGTATGTATATATTAACATACACTTTTAATTTTTAGATTTTTAAATATTTATTAGTATGTTTTGCAATATAATAGTTACATCCATTATAGGGAATTGGTACATATTTATAACACATCTCAATTGTTTTTCCCCAATCCTTTTTTGCATTTTTTAAACAGAAAATAAAATAACAAAGAAACAATAAAAATGATAGGGAATTTCAAAACAAAATGATAAGAAATTAACAATGGTTGTTATATTATATATTGTTTCAATCCACAAAGTTGCTCAGATTACCAGATATAATCTCCCTTCCCTCCACCCCTGTTTTATTTTGTCAGAATCAGATTCACTTGACATATCTGATAGTTATATTTATCATGGGTTTTCATACATGTACTAATAATTAATTCTTTTTACCTCCCATTCTCTTTTCCTCCCTCCCTCTGTAGAGGTAAAAGTCTTGACAGTGTTTTATTATTTTACCCCACACCTGCTCTTACCCTCTCCATTTTCCAAGAAAAAATAAATGAATAGGAGCAGGCAACAGAAATCCTGTGCTGCTCAGAATTTAATCTAGAAATACAGCTGAGCCATTGCCTTCCCCAACTGGCTGGTGACACTCCAGGTTTTTCCCTGAAAGACAGTCATTCTGGCTTCCAGAACAGTTTGGGCGAAGCAGGGGAGCATTGCAGCACGTGGTCTGACTCCCACGTCATTCCATTATTTTCGTCACATAGAAACCCTAAGCCTATAGACTGTTACCCTAGCAGCAGAGAGACCATCAGACCGGGTCGATGTCTCTATCAAGGGTGAAGAAGTCTTACATGGAGCACAGACATTCAGTGCCAAAAGTCTTCACTGTCTTACATGACTGTAGATATTTCTCTACAGAGTAAAGAAACAATGATGATATCTAGTGTTACAAAAGAACAAAAACTTCCAAAGCAAGGGAAAAAACCCTCAAACTGTTAGTACAGCCATGGAAGTTAAGCATTAAAGAAGCCAGTGAAAACCAGTATATCGCAGGATATTAAAAACAAAACGAGATCAAAATGGTTGAACAAGATAGGAACTGACTTGTTGCTGCGTAGTGCACACTGTCATCCTAGTGGAAAGATGGACTTTCAAGAATGCTGGACAGGCAAGACGGAGAAGGCGGGAGCTAAGGAAAACTGCAGAATCACAGCACATGCTTAGCTCTGGGCTCCTCAGCAGCCAAGTGCATCAGGAAATATATAAGTACAGCCGGGCGTGGTGGCGCATGCCTGTAATCCCAGCACTCGGGAGGCTGAGGCAGGAGGATTGTTGTGAGTTCGAGACCAGCCTGAGCTACAAAGTGAGCTTAAAGCCAGCCTGAACTGCATAGCGAGACCCTGTCTCAAAAAGACAAAAAAAAAATAAAAAATAAAAAATAAAAAAAAATAAAAAATAAAAAAAAGAAATATATAAGTACACTTACAAAAAAATGACTTGAGCTCTAAGAGGAATCTCTCTCCAGCTGTAAAGACCTGTTTCCTGGCAAATCTACACATGAGGGGTATTAAATAACTCAAGGAAGTCATTCGTTCTGTAGTTTTGAAAAGGAAGGTTAGTTAAGCTGATCTGGAGACCGACACAGTTTCTGTAAAAGGAGAGTGGAATGAGGACTTGTGCTATCCAGGGAGTACGAACTGAGCACAGATGGGAGATGGAAAGATGGATGCATTCCTTCAAAAAGTACCTCTCAGTAGAAGCACCATTGGCATTTAGCAAGGAACAGTTCATTACTCAGGAAACTGAGCAATGCTGTACCTTGCTCATTAAATACCAAAGACGCCTTCCTTGTTAATGATGACAATAGTCTTACATTTCAAAATGCACTATCCTATGTAATAGCTGCATCTCTAGACTTTTAGAAAACAACCTGCCCCTCCACGGTGGCAGGACATCCCATACTGCTAGCTCCTCTTCCTACAAAAAGGCTCTATTTTTGTTGAAGTTTCTGACCTTTCCATGTAGACCATATGTGTCTCATATCTTGAAGCCATCCTTTGGAGAGCTGTTGCTCCACATGCTACTTCCAACAATTTCAGAGTTAATGAATCTGAAATTTCTTCCTGTGCAGGGAAAGCTGGTGTTATCCCAGGAGAGAAGCAGTGTATACTGTTGAAAGGAACATGCAAAGATGTAGCATGCACGTCCACAGATGATACCATTGGTGTGTGTAATGAAGATAAAAAGTGCTGTAGGAAGTGGTGGATTTTTGAGCCCTATGCAACTCCAGTTCCCAAAGGAAAATCTCCTTAGATGGGAGAAAGCTGTAAGCCTTTCCAACTCCAAAACACCTTGGATAAGTTTTTCAAGCTTCTGTTGAACAAAAATGTTTTTCTCCCTCAACTGGAAATAAATGTTGTCCTGATTCTAGGGTACTGATCTCTGGGGCATTTCTTCTTGGTGGAAATGTTAACCTCTTTAAAACTATGAGAATTGTCTAAGTAAGAGAAGAATTTCATATCCTAAACATATTTATACAAAATGAGTTTTTATGGGAAAAAATGGTTAATTTTCAATATATTAAAGATCAAGAGTGTGAAATAAGTAGTGTTTGTCTGAAATGGACTATTAACCCTCTTTCACCCAATTAGTAAAAAATACCAATACAGGAGTTGGGGGTGCAGCTCAGCGGCCGAGCACTTGCCCAGTATATACAAGGTGTTGGGTTGTAACTCCAGCACCATAAATACATATTTTTTTATTTTAATGATATTTATTTATACAAAAAGAAGAATTATATTGACAGATATGAAAATATGGCAGAAGATTTCATGGACCACTTACATGATAATATAGGAATCACTTTTGCAACCATAAACACAGGTGAATTAACAACAGTTGCACAAGGATAACAATTATGAGCAGATAAACTATATTCATAAATAAGCAAGTCCTTCCTGGAAATAAATAAATGCATGTGCCTATGGTTGGTAACTGAGTACACTCAGTTTTATAACTGTTAGCATTTGAAAGTTAGGGAGACTACCTAAATCAAAACCCACAATGAAGTTTCACCAGAAATGCAGTAATCCAAAGTGCCAAACTCAGAAAGTTTCACCTCTCATAGATGCAGATATCCAAAAAGGTTCTATCTTCATTCATTGAAGTTTCAAATCTTTTACGTATATCCACAATATTGAAATACAAATTCAATGTAATATTGCACTTTCCATGAAGTCAAGTTTGCAAAAATTCATAGAGTGAATTAAGACTCTTAATTGCATTTGTGTAATTCACAGCTCTGTTATTAAAAATTCTGCAAAGAGGGGCGTGATTTAGCTTAGAGGCCTTAGAGGCAGTGCCTGCCTGTCAGGTGGGAAATCCTGAGTTCAATTCCTGGGAACTCCCAAAAAAACTGGGGTGAAGATAAAATATATAGCATAAAAAATTGTAAGAAGTAAGGCTGACAACTTTAAAGGGAAAATTTTTAAACTGTATAAAAAGGCATACTACTGGGGCCAGGGAGATGGCTCAGTGGAATAAGTGCCTCCCTGGCAAGCACCAAGGCCTGAGTTCAATCCCTGGTTGAATAAAGGCACACTATAGAAATATATTCCAGGCATTGCATGGATATCCATGCAATGGAAGTCCTCCATTGCATGGAGATAGTCCATGAGAGCAAAGTAACTTCAAAATTATTGAAATTAAATGTATTTTGAAGCCTTATATCATGAGTACTGGTTGTTGTTTAAAGAGATGACATTCTCAAAGACTGCATTCATGCTCAGAAAAGGAGAAAAGATATGCATCTTTTGAAATTCTTCTATGACTTAATATACAATGATATAAGCATTCCTGATTAAATTTTCCAGTCTGAAGTGCCAAACTCTATATTTTTTCAGGTATCTGGAAATCCATTCTACATAAATTTATCTATAAACCAAAATTTCACACAAGATAGTATGAGTATTGAAGAGTAACCTCCTTTTCTAAATTTCAGTAGGGGCAGATAGGCTTCACACAAATGTAGCTATCATGTATTAAAAGCTTGTGAAATTGGGCAAAGTGAATGGCATATGCTGCATGGTACTAACCAGCTTTTCTTCTGGAGGGTCACAATCTAAGTTCACAGATCAAAATAGGAGAAATAGAAGAGCCTCAAGGCCAGCCAACATTTTGCTCTAGCCTTTCAAGGTCAGCGAAGACTCAGGGCATAGGAGAACCTGTACTGCAACATCATGAAACTCAGTTGAGCCCGAAATTTTCTGAACAAGGAGATTATGGAGCCACAGAGGAAAGAGACTGATGATATAGTGTGCCTGGGGATAGTCACATGGAGAGAAAACCTTCTCTCAGGCTCTCACAGAGAGTAAACTGGTCAAGCATTGGTGGTGACTCATCCACATGGATGACACAGACAAAGCATCTACAGTGTAATGTACAGGATTACAAGATAAACCCTGAGGGGACTTTACTGACCTCATCAGAAACAAAAACTACATGTTTTGGTATATAGGTCTTGCTCTATCTAGGTCTTAACCATCCAGCAGAAAAGTATAAAAATGAGGTATACAATGTGGGGCCGCAATAATAAGTTGAGCTGTAAATGGCTACAGCCAACAACTTCTCCGGATAACTCACTATTGTTGTGGAATACTGGACTGTGTTGGATTGTGTCATTGAGTTCAGGCACCTAAATTGGTTGAATGACAATGGAGTGCCCATGTTTGACAGGTGTAGACAAAGGAAGGGGTATACAAAGGAAGAATCATGATGTGTGTGTGTGTGTGTGTATGGACAGTACAGTTGGGATAGATAACACTGTGCTTCTACATAATTCTATGAGAGGCAAGATTTGCACTAATGGTGGTTGGACAGGATATTATGTCAGCTTCTAGTACTAAGAACAACCACTAAGAAAATAACAAGGTAGAAAGTATTAATTATTGAATCTTTGATATAATTCAGGTATAAAACAGCTTCACTCTTAATTTACTGATAAGAGACATCTGCCATAATAATGTCCGTAAGTATAATATCAGGTATGCACCTTGAACGATACCAAAACATTGTGAAAACAGTTTTCAATGTATTTATCGCATCTGTTCTGTTAAGGTGTCTTAAAACTGTCTCATTGACATTTGCACTTCAATAAAAAATAATAATAAATGAATAAATAAATAAAAGAATGGCTATCATCAAGAAGTTAACCAATAACAAATGTTGGAGGGAGGGGCTGGGAGGGGGAGAAGGAACACTTCTCCACTATTGGTGGGAGGGCAAACTGGAACAACTGATATGGCAATCAGTGTGGAGATTGCTTCAAAAGCTAAGATTGGAGACCCCGTTCAAGCTATCTATTCCACCTCTGAGTATTTTTCCAGAAGAACTGAAAATATACCGCATGATTTACGTGCACCCATGTTTATAACAGCACAAATCACAGCTAAATTATTCGAAGAACCCAAATGTCCATCAACTGAGGAATAAACAAAGAAGATGTGGTATTTTTACACAGTAGAATATTATTCACCTATGAAACTTTGAGGCTTTTATCAGTAAATAAATGCAACTAGAAACCATACTCAAGTGAAATAAATCAGACCCACATGTGCAAACATAATGTTGTCACCTTAGTGCAAGAACCTGAAAGAGAAAATACAATCTGAAGAGTACAATACATACTGTGAAAAGGAAATCAACCTGTTCAAAATGAGTGATTACTGAGATGAGAAGGACAAGAAAGTCAGGGGATGAGATAGACCTATATATGTAAGCAGGACGGTTTGTACAGTTGTGCTGTAGATTTCTGCTGCTCTGTGGAAAGAAGCAGTTAATGCTTAATTCTTCTATCTTCTTTTCTTTTCTTTTCTTTTTTGCTTTTTGTCTCTTTAATTACTTACAACTTTTTCTTCTTTTTTTTTCTTCTTCCAATTTTATATGCATATATCTTGTAATCTGAACAACTAATTTAAAGACAACATGAAGCAATACAACAAATGCTGTCAATTTCATACGTTTTTATTTTTGTGAAATTCTATATACTTTGCAATCTTTTTGTCTTAATGCTATTTTGTACTCTGCATAGTTTTTTTTTTCTACTTTTTGCTTCTTTTTCTCTTCTTAATTTCTTATATATTTTTTCCTTCTTTAACTTTTCATGCGTATATCTAGTAATGCGAACAATTTGAGGAGAGTACTATACAATACAACAAATACAGCTGAAGAGGAAAGTGAGGAAAGTGACTCCCTAAGGGGAGTCACATGAAAAAAAACATTCTCTCAGGCTTTCTCAAAGAGCAAATCTGTCAAGCAATGGCTGTGACTCATCCACATGGCTGACACTGACAGAAGATCTATAAACTGTGATACAGGGCTTCAGGGTACATCCTGAGGGAATTTCAGTGACCTTGGCAGATACAAAAGTTACATTTCTTGTTATATAGATCTTGCTTTATCTTGTTCTTAACCATCCAGCAGAAAAGTATAAAATTGAAGTATAAAAAGTAAAGCCATATTAATAGGCTGAGCTGTAAAGGGCTCAAGTAAACAACTTCTGACACTTCCAATCTTGTGGAAAACCCACTACTATTATAGACTACTGGAGTATATTGGATTCCTCTGCTGAATTCATGTGCCTACAATATATGGATGGCAATGGAATACACATCTCTGAAAAAAGTAAACAAAAAGGGGGATATAAATGGACCATTTTGTGGTAGAAATATATATATATTATAAATACACAACTACTTTCTGTTAGCTCAATGAGAAGAAGATTTTTGAACTAATAGTGTTGAGACAAGATATCATATCTGCATCTGATACTAGGAAAAACTACTACAAAGACAACAATATGCAATGTATTAATTATTGTAATTGTACTACCAATCTGTTTTGAAACTATCTCATTGCTACTTCTTTCTCAATAAAATTATTAAAATATTTTTAAAATATAGTCGAATTTATATTATTTTAGCAAAGTTCAGGATAATTCTAATTTTTCTTTTTTATTACTATTTTGCATTCTCTTTAAAAAGAAAATATTTTTATGTATTAACTACTTTTCTATCACTAGGATAAAATACTTTACATTTGAATGGCACAATGGCAAAAGCTTTTCAGCACACGATAGCCAGAAAGTAAAGGAAAAAAATAGAGAAACTAAGGATAAAAATACACTCCTCCAATTCCACCTCAGTGACCTGACCTCACTGACCAGGTGCCAGTTCCAAATGTAAGGCTTTGGAGGGATGGTTTATATTTAAACCATAGCATTCTCCCATCCCACAAAGGCTGAAATCCATCTTATTAAGGAAAATTCACTTACTCTATCTCTAAGAGTCACTAAGGTCTACACTTCCAATATTGCTGACAAATCCAAATCCAAAGACAAGCTGGGTGTTGTGGCACATGCCTATATCATATAGAAGGCTGAGACAGGAGAATTTCTTCAATTTCAAGGTCAGTCTGGACTACATATTGAGTAAAATACCAACCTGAAGTATGTAATGACACCATCTTTTCTCTTTTTCTTTCTTTTTTTTTATTTTTTTAGGGAAGTGTCTACAGGGTGTTCAGAGTCTCACTACTAGATCCAACTCGTAGTGACCCACCTGTTTATAGCCTCCAAAATGCTGAGATTACAGGTGCATGCCACCATGCCCAGTTTCAATTGCTATCTTAGCACACCCCAGGGGCAGGGCCAGCATGGCCTGCCTTGGATCGAATCCCCAGTCCCTGAGCCTGCTTGCAGGCTCTTTAGTCTGCTGAGCTATTTGGCTGGCCCTCATCTTTTCAAAAAATACTCAAGGCAAACTCTTAACTCTGAACCCCTATAAAAATCAAAGACGGTAAACACTTCCAATGTACCATAACACAGGATAAACATTCCCATTCTACAAAGAAGGAATAAGCCTTGGGCTAAGGCAAGACCAAAAACAAGTAAAGCAAACATCACAACCTGTAGGTCAATGTCCAGCATCTGAGACAGTTTATGGTAAAATGTGAGCACCAAGGGCAGCCACAACATACAGCTTTTCTGGCTGTATCCCTCATGACTTCTGTATTGGGCTGGCTCTATTCACTGCCTGAAGCATCCCTCAACAAAACTTCCACTCTCCTGGCATCTGCAATTTCCTGAGGTCTCCTCTACACTTCTGGCTTCACTCTCATAGCTTCATACGCTGCTCACTTATGGGCCCCTATCAGAAACTGTGCCTGTGGCACACATTTTTGCCTGGACTTCCAGACCTTCCTCTAACATCTGGACGGAAACCTCTATGATCCCACAAGTCTTACAATCTGTATGCCTGAAAAAATAGCACCACATGGATGGTGGCAAGTCCAGCCACAAGTGCGAGCAGTAGCTGGGTCCCCTTAGGCCATGGCTGAAGTGGCTTCTGAGTGGATAGACAGCTGAACACTTTTCTAGGTATCTCTGGATGAGCAATCTTCCTAAGAACTCTTTTCTCAAATTAAAGATTTGCAGTTTTTCACCCTTGAGCCATCTATGTTGGGGTCTTTCTGATTTATGAGATGTTCTCTAGTCATTTTTTCATTGTCCTGATGAAAGGCACTTGGTTTCTTTTTAACGCTAATCTTTTCAAAATTAAAAAGATTAACATTAAACTGTGCAAGCACTCCCTTTCTGGTAAATGTACAAACTTTTCAAACTATAAATCCTTGCTGTTTGTTTCTGTTTCTCACTATAGATTTGACTAAAAGTAACCAGCAATAACCATACCATCTCCTCAATAGTGAGCTGCCTTAAAATTTCCTCTGCCAAATTAATTAGTCCACTGTCCTTAATCTCAGTCTCCTATAAAATCTCACAGCATGGCCCATAGCCGCTACTCTTACTGCCAAAGGAGTCCTTGTTTTTAACTGAAACCTTGTGAGCCTGGTCTTTATAACCTCATTCTGATCAGCATTCTGGTCTTCTGAACTCTAGAAAGTATCACACATCAAACACAGTTCATAATATTCTAGGGCTTTGCATTCGTCTCACCAGCATTACAAAATAAACCTGCCTTGTTTTATTTCTTCTTTTATTTATATATGATACAGTCTTTGTTACTCTCCTCTTACATCTTGTGCTAATTTTGCTTTTCTTTTGTTAACACAGGGCCTCACCGTGTAGTCTGAGAGAGCCTTAAGCTCACTATGTAGCCCAGACTATAATCAAAGTCATAGGAGGACAGAGGACCCTGTCTGAATACGCCAATAGAAGAGACTTCAATTCTTCCTGTATCTGCTACTAATTGTTCCCACCCAGTGACATTTCATTTGATGGGATTAAACCCTACATGCCAAGCTTTCTTCTGTGTGACAATCAATGCCTTCTATTACTTCTAGAGATCATCTTCTGGTACCTGTTGGTGTTTTGTTAATTATGTTTACTTGTTTGAACTTTGTAATTCTAACAATGAATAAAACGTCTTTTCAAAAAAAATCTCACAGGAGGAGATTCTCCTACCTCAATAACTTGCTTTCATATTTTCATAATTTCAATTATTTCAATGTAATGTTTGGAAGGTCATAAATACCTTTTTGAAGGTTGATTTGGTAATTCATATGATTCCTTACCCCATGTGCTAGGTAGGATTGTGTCATTTTAACATATGTATGTGCCAATTGGGAAATATATCTTGTTATTCTACATTTCCAATATTAACCTCTCAACTTAGAATGCATTGTCTCTGGGATATCACTTTTATTTCTGAATCAATTCAATGATGATGGAAGCGTTGACCAAATACCTCAATGGATTAAAGCACCTACAAACAGGCACAAGGACTAGGGATTCAATTGCCGGGCCTGTCGTGCTGGCCCCACCCGCAGGGAGCACAGAGATGGCAATTGACACTGGACGTGGTGGTGCACACCTATAATCCCAGCTCTTGGGAGACTGTAAACAGGTGGATCACTATGAGTCTGATCTAGTAGTGAGACGCTGAACACTCTGAAGACCTTCCCTAAAATACAAAAAAAAAAAAAAAAAAAAATGATGATGGAAAGCTTCTAAAAGACGTCAACACCAGAAATAAGAAAAGGTTCCATAGAAATACTTTGGGGGAAAGTGAGCACTGAAACATTAATAGCAAAAAAGAAGAGGAAGTAAAAATGAATTGTATCTGTTTAAGGAGGAACAAGAAGATTAGTAGGATTGATGTGGAGTGAAAAGAGAAAATAGTAGCAAGAAAAGAGAAATACTCAGCAACCATATCAGGGGAGAAAGCACAGGCTGTGGAAAAGGATGCATTTTATACTGTGTGTAATACCAAAAAGTTTGATTATGTCTTTAAAAACAAAATGATATGACAGTTCACATTCCTAGAATATCCCTGGTGGATGGGCAGAATAAAATATAAAAACCAATAGTCAAAGCATGAGACAAGTTAGGGAGCTATTATTTTAAGGAAAACTGGTGACTTGGGTAAGGATACTAATCACAAAGATGGAAAAGACCATTTCCTTTTAAGACACATGCTAAATAAAGTCTTGAATTTGTTGAAGGAGTGAGGTGACAGAAAGATTTGGATATATTTGCTGAGGGGCTTTTTGTTTTATTTTATTTTTTTAAATTGCTAAATTTATTATTTAATCAACAAGCTTCATAGAGCTTTGGTTTTAAAACACAAAACAGTGAAACCAAGACATTATTTCAAAGTCTGGGCCCTTCTTCCAGCTTCCAAATACAAGAGCTCTGAACATTGTATATCCCAATTGGAAAAATAAGACAAAAATATGAATGGAGCCATGACATTTCAGAAAACAAAGATTTTCCTCAGAGGAGGCCTGCCCTACGATGTAGTGTAATAATAATAGGCTTTTCTTCTGGAGGGTTAACAATATAGGTTTGCAGACCAAAAGTTGGAGAAAGGAAAGGGTTGCAGGGACAACCAGAATCTTGGCCCGAGCCTTTCAAGGTCAGGAAAGACTCGGGATATGGGAGAACCTGTACTGTAACATCATGTATATCAGTTGCGTCTCAGGTTTTCTGATCAAGGAGATTGTGGAGCCACAGAGGAAAGTGATTGGAGTGTGCCTAGGGAGAGTCACATGGAGAGAGAACATTCGCTCCGGCTTTCACAGAAAGCAAGTTGGTCAAACAATGGCCATGATTCATTCACATGGCTGACACTGACAAAGGATCTACAAACTGCCATACAGGCAGCTTGCCTTAGGCAAGTTTAGGCATGTGCATGGACAGCGGTTTGATGGTTAGCACCACACATTGCTTCAGCAATGCCCACATTTTCTTCTTTCATTCATTTGTTCATGGACAAACAGGCTGCTTCTAAGATTCCATTACTATGAATTGCACTGCTACAAAAATGAGCATGTACCACTATAATAAGCTATTTTTTACTCATTAGGGAAAGCTTTAAAGAGCCTCCATAATGATCTATATAATGGCTGTACTAGGATACATTCTCACTAATAATATAGAGTCCATCACACACCGCCCTACCCACCAATTTCACCAGATTTTGTATTTTTTAAGTTCTTAATGGTAGCCATTGTTTCTGGAGTAAGATGGAATCAAGATGTGTTTTCATAGATGTTACGCATCAAATATTCTATCTGAGTTACCTATTAAATATCAAGTAAAGCAGTTGAATTGTTTTGTTGTTGTTGTTGTTGTTGTCGTCATTGTTCTTGGTGTTGTTGTTTTGAGATTTTGGTAAATGTCCATGCCTTGGCTATTGTGTCCAATACATGGAAAAAGCTGCCTTATAGCAACGTGTTTCCCACATTCTTGTAAAAAAATCTATCTGTGAGTTTAATCTACTCTGATGTTGAAAAGGAGAAAACAAAATTACCTAACAAACTTCCCAAACATAGAAAAAGAATTTAACATACAGTTAAGTGGGACACACAGAACTACAATAAGTCATTATCCAAAAAATGTACACCAAGGATTACAATAAAGAGTCCAGAAATTCAGCATCAAAAACAGAATATTAAAAACTATTAGCCCTCACCCAAGCCTGCAAAGCAAGTGAGAAGTTCTGAGACTCTCTCAGCCCTGTTCCAACCCAGCCCCACCCGGTGAGTGTGTGGGAGAACTTCTGGCTTCCCCGCGCCGCCGGTGAGAGACCCCGAGAGTACAATGCAGGCAGCTGTGTAAGACTCTTCACTGCACCCTGCAAAACGGCAAATCCCCAGAGCACCTGCCCACAAGCCTACCGAGTGAGTGAGTTTTGTGACTCTTCCAGCTCCCAGTCCAGCGCAGCACAGCCCGGTGAGTTTGTAGGAGAGCTTTGGCGCTCCACAGTGCCAGGGGCACAACAGATGGGCACCACAGGCTCACTGTTGTGCCAGAAGGGATGCAGCAAGAATGAGCTGAACACAACAGCTAGATCTAGGTCAGACATAACTGGATAAACTCAAACTTAATACAGCAGCATCCGAATCTGATTACATGCTAAGGGTATAACTGCACTAAAGCTCTACACCAAAGGTCAGAGGTCAGTGCTACACAAAAATGATTAAGACAAGGAGCAAAATGCAATCTCAGGCCTCAAGCCCACAAATGAAAAGTGCACAGGACATTAGCTCAGCTGAAATGAATGAAACAACAGAGTCAGAAGCAAAGAAACAATAGCAGAAAGGTACAGAAGAACTCAGACCAGAATTAACACCTGAAATAAAAAAGAAATTTCTGAATACATAGCATTTGAAGTAAAAAATCAAATGCAGAAACATATGGGGGAAGCAAACCAGAAGAGGTGTAGAGAACACTAGTTCAGATGAAATCTATGAATTAACATCATCACAAGCAAAGAAACAACAACAGAAAGGTAAAGAGAAACAAAGTAAAAATAATTTCTGAAATGAAAAAAGAAATCTTTGAAATCATAGCATCTAAAGCAAAGAATCAAATACAGAAATATATGGAGGAAACCCAAATTGGCAAAAACTCTGCAGTAAAAGAATTAATAGCTACCTCTAAAGAAGACATTCAGAAATATGACAGATTCCTGGGATGAGCAATACAGGAAAGAAATAGACCACATCAAGCAGAGTCAGAGATATGGAAGAACTTAAAATCTCAAAAATGAGTCTACAAAACCGTTTGAGTGAAAGCAAAGACAGAGTTTCAGATCTTGAAGATGCTGGTGCAGTTAGTGAAAATGTGGGAAAGGATCTCTTAAAAACAACTAAGATGCAGGAAAAAATAATGCATCACCTGCAAAACAATGCAAAGATGAACAATGTGAGACTAATAGGCATCAATGTGAAAGATAAAGTCAATACGAATGACATAAAAAGAATATGGGCAGTAGTAATGGCAGAAAACTTCCCAAATATGAGGAAACAATCCAACATTCAGGTAACTGAAGCATACAGAACGCCAAATAACTTTAATTCAACTAAAAACACGCCGAGACATATAATAGTCAGATCACAAAAATCCAACACAAGAATAATATACTGAAAGCCACTAGAGAATAGAAGCAGATCACATTTAAACGAAAATCCATCAGAATTATGGTTGAATTCTATTCACAAACCATAAAGACAAGGAGAGCATTCAGTAGAGTACTTCAACTCCTCTATGAAAATAAATTCCAGCCTAGACTACTATACCCTGAAAAACTCTCTTTCAAGTTTGATGAAGAAGAGAAATACTTCCATCACAAAGAACAACTAAGAATTTCATGATGACAGAGCCATCACTACACAGGCCACTGTAAGATGTTCTAGAGAAAGACCACAATGACCAGAATTCCAAGAAAGAGAACAGAAGGATTCCACTAAATATGGAAAACAAACACAGGACAAAAAGGAGTAAACAACAGCAGGTAAATAACATGACAACTATTAAGTCAACACATTTCAATTATAACTGTCAGTGTAAATGGACTCAATTCACCAATTAAAAGAAACAGACTGGCACAGTGAATTAGGAAAAAACTGAAAAATAATTTCTATACAAGAATCACACTTAACTCAAAAGGACATCCATAGAATGAAAGTCAAAGGATGGAAAAACAATATTGCATGCCCGAGCCCCTCAGAAAGAAGCAGGAGTAGAAGTTCTGTTTTCAGACAGTCTCAACTTCAAAGCAAGAAGAATCAAATGAAATAAAGAAGGTCACTATATATTGGTTAGGGGAAAAATTCAAGAAGCAGAGGTAACACTCATAAATATCTATACACCAAACACAGAAGCTCCCAACTATGTAAGACAAATCTTAACGGACATGAAAAATCTAATATCCAAGATCACTATCTTAACAGGACATCTTCACAATCCCTTCTCTCAAAAGCATAGGTCAAACAGACAAAAAAATTAGCAAAGAATTAGCAGAACTGAACCAGAGCTTGGAACAAATAGACCTGGTAGCCATATACAGAGTGTTCCACCAAACCACAGCTCAATACACATCTTTTTCAGCTGCACATGGGTCATTTTCCAAAATAGACCACATACTACTCCATAGGTCATGCTTAAGTATAAGCAAGAAAACAGAAATTATGTCATGCATATTATCTGACCACAGTGCAACGAAACTAGAGATAAACAACAAAGAAACCAGAAAAAAAAAAAACCTTCAATACATGGAAATTAAACAACACCCTATTCAGAAACCAATGGGTCAAACATGAAATTAAACAAGAAATTCAACAATGTCTGCAATTCAATGAAAATTCAACCACAACTTATGGGAATTTATGGGATGCAATGAAAGCAGTTCTCAAAGGGAAAATCATAGCTATGAACTCACACATTAGGAAAACAGAACAGAACAAATAAACACCTTAATGTTGCACCTCCGAAATCTAAAAAACAAAGAGAAAACCAAACCCAGAGCCCAAAGACAGGAAGAAATCATAAAGATTAGAGCAGAAATTAATTCAATTGAGATGAAGAAAACACTTCAAAGTATCAGTGAATCAAAAAGCTGGTTCTTTGAAAGATTAAATAAAACTGATAAGCCTCTAGCTAACATCATCAAAGAGAAGAAATAAAAAATTAAAATTCAAGCAATAAGGAATGAAAAGGGTGAAATCTCCACAGACCTAGTGGAAATTCAGAAGATTATCAATAGCTACTTCATGAATCTTTATGCTCACAGAATAGAAGACTCAGAAGAAATGGACAGATTCCTCGAAAGGTACAAATTACAAAAACTGAATCAAGAAGATATCACAACTCTCAATAACCCAATAACAGCCAATGAAATACAAAACATAATGAAAAAAACCAGCTGACAAAGAAAAGTCCAGGTCCTGATTGATTCACAGATGAATTCTAAGAGAAATTTATAGAAGATATAATCCCTACACTCCAAAAACTCTTCAATGAAATTGAAAAGGAAGCAGTTATCCATAAATCATTTCTGGAGGCTATTATACTGATTCCAAAACCAGGGAATGACACAACTAAAAAAGAGAACTACAGGCCAATCTCACTCATGAACATAGATGCAAAACTCCCCAATAAAATCCTAGCAAATAGAATATAGCAAATCATCAAGAAAATCGTACACTATGACCAAGGAAGACTCAACCCAGGGATGCAAGGATGGTTGAATATTACAAAATCTATAAATGTAATACACTATATTAACAGACTGAAAACTGAACACCACATTGTCAGCTCAATTGTGCAGAAAAAGCTTTTGACAAAATCCAACAATCATTCATGTTCAAAGTCTTACAGAAAATTGGAATAGAAGCCTCTACTTCAATTTTATAAAAGCCATCTATGACAACCCAACGGATAATAGAATTCTAAGTGGAAAAAAACTGAAATCTTTTACTCTTAGATCTGGTACAAGACAAGAATGTCCTCTATCACCCCTCCTATTCAATATAGTTTTGGAATCATTAGCAACAGCCATTAGAAAAGAGGGAGAAAAAAAAGAATAAGAACAGGTAAAGAAGTTAAATTATCACTATTTGCAGATAACATGATACCTTACTTGGAAGATGCAAAAAACTCCACCAAGATGCTACTAGAATTGATACACAAATTCAGTAGCTTAGCTTAATAACTTTGAGGATACAAAGTTAATACTCAAAAGTCAATAGCATTTCTCTATACAGATAAGAAACACATTGAGAGGGAAAGTATAGAACTCATAACTTTTATAGCAGCACTGTGGAAAATGAAATACCTTGGAATTCATTTAACCAAGAAAGTGAAAGGTCTTTTCACAGAAAATTACAGTACCCTTAGAAAAGAGATCATAGAGGATTTCAGAAAATGTAAAGATATACCCTCCTCCTGGGTAGGAAGAACCAGCTTCATGAAGATGGCCGTACTCCCAAAATTTTTGTGCAGATTTAACACAATCCCTAGCAAACTGCTACCAACATATCTCCCAGACCTAGAGAAATCATTCCTAAAATTTATTTAAAACAACAAAAGACCTAGAATACCAAAAGCAATCCTGGCCAACAAAGACAAGGCAGGAGGCATGACAATTCCTGACTTGAAATTGAAGTACAAAGCTACAGTGATAAAAATCAACATGATATTGCCAACTAAATAGACTTGATGATCAATGAAATAGAATAGAAGATGCACAGGACCCTATGAACACATTAAGCCACCTGATCTTTGACAAAGTGTCCAAACACACTTACTAGAAGAAAGATAGCTTCTTTAACAGATGGTGCTGGAAAAACTGGCTTTCATGCCGAATACTAAAACTTCACCCAGATCTACCACTATTCCTAAACTAAAGTCAAAATAGATTAAAGATCTAAACATTAAAAGAGAAACATTCAATCTCCTGGAAGAGAAAGTAGGAGGAACTCTTGAAGGCATACGGGTAGGCAAAGAGTTCGTGAACAAACATGTATTCGCATGGGAAATATTTGAAAGAATTGACAACTGGGACCAACTCTTATTAAGAAGTTTTTGCACGTCAAATGAATTATCAACAAAGTGAAAAGACAACCCCAAATTAGAAAAAAAATCCTAACTCATAAGCACTGAGACAAAGGTGTGCTCTCTAGAATTTATAAAGAACTAAGAAACATTAGGGCCCTCAAATTTAAAGACCCAATCCAGAAATGGGCATCTGAGATGAACACACACTTCTCAGAGGATGAAATTAAAGAAGTGAATAAATATATGAAAAAATTCTCCACAATACTAGCCATCCATGAAATGAAAATTAAAACAACACTGAGATACCTTCTCACCCCAGAAAGAATGGCTATCATAGACAAATCAACTAACAACATGTGGTGGAGAGGATGTGGGAAAAGGGAACACTTCTCCACTGCTGGTGAGAATGCAGACTGGTGCAACCATTGTGGAGATCAGTGTGGAGACTTCTCAAAAAAGTAGGACTGGAAATCCCATTTGAGCCAGCTATCCCCTACCGGTAATTTTCCTGGAGGAACTGAAAATATCATATCATATTGATATATGTGTACCTATGTTTATAGCAGCACAATTAGTGACAGCCAAATCTTGGAAAACAACCAAAATGCCCATCACCTGAGGAATGAATGAAAAGATGTGGTATTTTTATACAATGGAGTATTACTTAGCTATAAAGAATGATAAACTTGAAGCATTTATATTTTAATGGATGCCACTCAAACATATACTCATAAGTGAAATAAACTAGATGTATGTGTGCAAATAATGTATAGTCTTCCTAGTATAACAAATCAAAAGAAGAAATACAAATAGAAAGGTATAAAAACAACTAAAAGGAATTTAGACAGATAGGGTAAACTGAACTGCATATGTTGCAGGGTAATAATCAGCTTCTCTTCTGGATGGTTAACAAGCTAAGTTTGAAGATCAAAAATTGGAGAAATGGAAGGGCTGCAAGGTCAGCCAACCTTTTAGCCCTAGCCATTCAAGGTCAGTGAAGTCTCAGGACACAGGAGAACCTGAACTGTAACATCTGGAACTCAGTTGTGCCCCCAATTTTCTGATCAAGGAGATTATGGAGCCACAAACAATGTGATTGATGATCTGTAGTGTGTTTAAGAATAGTCACACGGAGAGAAGACTTTCTCTCAGACTTTCTCAGAATGCAAATTGGTCAAGCAATGGCCATGACTCATTCACATGACTGACACTGACAAAGGATCTACAGAGTGAGGCACAGGGTTACAGGATAAACCCTGAGGGGACTTGACTGTCATCAGATACAAAAGTCACACTTTTTGTTAAATAGGTATTGCTTTATCTCAGTCTTAACCATCCAACAGAAAAGTATAAAACGTGGTATATAAAATAAAGCCACAATAATATACTGAGCTTTAAATGGTTCAAGTCAACAAGTTCTGTGGATAACCTCCCAGTATTGTGGACTGCTGGACTGTGTTTTATGGATTGTTTTGCTGAATTCAAGCACCTATAATAATTGAATGCCCATAGAATACCCATTTTTGCAGGACTGAACAAAAAAGGGGGGAGATACAAAGGAAGGACTATTGTGTATTTGTATAAACAATACAGTTAGGATAAATATGCAGTACTTTCACATAATTCTATGAAAAGAAAGATTTGCACTAATAGTGTTTGGACAGGATATCCCATCTGCTTCTTGTAGTACGGACAACCACTAGGAAGATAACAATGTAAAAAGTGTTAAAAACTTTTTATTGTCCTATAATTTCACTAGAAAGGTGAAACTGTACTAAAATTCACCTTTAAGAAAAAAGATAGACATACAGCTACATTCTCTTAATGCAAGGAATAGAGGCATCTGCTCTAATAGTGTTTGTAGATAGAATATCATATCTGCACCTTGTACAACAAATAAGCACTATGAAAACAATAAGCAATGTATTAATTATTCATCTGTTCTACTAATTTGATTTGAAACTGTCTCATTGCTATACTTCAATAAAATTATGGAAAATAAAAAAAAAATAAAAGCTGCTAAAAAAAGAAGCAAATCACCTATAATGAATCAACAGAATCACAGCAGGTATACAAACTGATGAATTCTTTAAGAAATCTAGAGAAGATATAATGCCAAAACTCCTTAAGCTCTTTAATGAAATTGAAATGGAAGAGATGTTCCCAAATCCATTCCTGGAAGCAAGCATTACCCTTATCCAAAACTAGAGAAAGAGCTAACTAAAAAAGAGAATCAACAGGCCAATCCATCTAAAGAACATAGATGCAAAAAAACCACACTATGATACTAGCAAACAGAATGCATCAAGTCATCAGGAATATACACAGTAACTAAGTGGGATCCATCCTGGGAATGCAGGGATGGTTCAACATACATAAATCAATAAATGTAATATACCTTATAAACACAGCCAAAGACAAAACGTGCATGATCATGTCAACAGATACAGAAAAGGATTTTTACAAAATCCAACAACTATTCATGATATAAAGAAAACCTACAGAAAATTTGAATAGTTTATCTCTATCTGGTAAAAGCCATCTATGATAAACCAACATCCAAAACCACATTAAACAGACAAAAACTGAGAACCTTCACTCTAAAATCAGGAAGATAAGGATGTCCACTCTCACCACTCCACTATCAACAACATCTGAAAACATTAGCCAGAGAAAATAGATTATAAAAAGAAATAAAAAAGGATAGGAAGCAAAGGTTTAAATTAACATTATTTGCAGAGGACAGAATACTCTACACAGCAAACCCAAAAATCTTCAACAAAAATACTATATTGAATAACCAAGCTCAATCACATAGCTGGATACAAAGTCCACACTCAGGATATTCTCACTCTCTCTTTCTGCCACCTTCTTGGTTCCACATTCTCCACACAAAATGCCAGGTGAATCCACAGAAACTCTCATTGCTACAAAGCAGGAGTTGCCACAGCCCCAGGCTGAGACAGGGTGTGGAATGGAATCTGATAGTGATGAATCAGTATCAGAGCTCAAAGAGCAAGATATACACAAATGTCACACAAAAAGCCCAGCTGATAACAGCAGCTGAAATCAATGAAGAACCAGTTAGTAAAGCAAAACAAAGTCAGAGTGAAAAAAAAGGCACAGAAGGCAATGTCCAACGTGGGTCTTTGGCAGGTTACAGGAGTTACTAGATTCATTATCTGGAAGTCTAAGAATATCCTCTTTGCCATCACAAAACCAGATGTCTATAAGAGTCCAGCTTCAGATACCTACATAGTTTTTGGGAAGCCAAGATTGAGGATTTATCTCAGCAAGCACAGTTAACAGCTCCTGAAAAATTCAAAGTGCAAGGTGAAGTTGTCTCAAGCATTCAAGCAAATACATAGACTCCAACCGTACAAGAAGTGAGTGAAGGGGAAGAGGCTGATGAAGCAGGTTTCACAGTTAAGGACATAGAGTTGGTTATGTCACAAACAAATGTGTCGAGGACAAAGGTTGTCCAAGCATTGAAGAACAGTAACAATATTGTAAATGTTATTATGGAGCTAACAATGTAATCATTGGAAAGGAGGAATTTTTCTGGTGTTTCAAAAGGGTCACTGCAGTTTGGTTTGAAATTTGTACTGTTTCTATCATTAAGAAAGTTATGACTGATTGGATTTAAAAAATCAATGAGTTCTTGTACATAAAAAACAAACTTTAATATCTGTAAATATAATATCATGTATGCACCTTGTACAATACCAAAACATTATGAAAACAGTTTGCAATGTATTAATTTATTGAATCTGTCTTGTTAAGGTGTCTTGAAACTATCTGATTGATATTTGTACTTCAATAAAATAAAAAAATTAAAAAAAAAATAAAAACAAACTTACTAAGAGAAAAATTAGGGAAATGACACCTTTCACAATAAAATTAAAAAAAAATGCCTAGGAAATGAGCTAACAAAGAAATAAATATCCTCTACATTGAAAACTATGGTACTCTGAAAGAATGAGACTGAATGGGCTGGGGAGATGGCTCAGTGGAACAAGTGCTTCCCTGGCAAGCACAAGGGCCTGAGTTCAAACCCCAGTTCCAAAAATAAAAGAATGAGACTGAAGAGGGTATCAGAAAATGGAAAGATATCTCTTGCTTTTGTGTTGGAAGAATCAACATAAAGTCGTTACATTCCAAAAGTTATAATGCAGACTTAATGTAATATCAATCCAAATACCATTAGCATATCTCACAGAATTAGGAAAAAATCCTCGAATTCACTTGGACCCAAGCAAAATCTAAAATAGCAAAGGCAGTTCTTGGCAACAAAAGCAATGCAGGGTGCATTATAATCCTAGACTTGAAATCACGCTGCAAGCAGTAGTACACCAATGATACAAACAGAATAGTACTGGTAAAATAAAAACAGACCTGATGATCAGTAAAACAGATTATAAGATGAAACAACTTCAGACATACTCAGCCATGTCATCTTTGATAAAGGTTGCAAACACCTTCACTAGAAGAAAGCCTCTTCAATTAAGGTTCTGGAAAACTTGGTGTTTTCTACACGCCAAAGATTAACATGAGTCCCATATCTTTTACTATGCACTAAACTAAAATCAAAATGGATCAAAGATCAAAATATTAAAACAGCAACATTAAATCTGCTGCAAGATAGAATAGGAAAAGCTCTTGAAGATATGGGTGTAGGCAAACATTTTATGACTAAACCCTGATCACATAGGAACTATCACAAGGAATCAACAACTGAGATCTCATAAGAAGCTTTCACACAGCAAGAAAAACCAGCAGCAAGGTGAAGAAACAACCCACAGTATGGGAAAAATTTTGCCAGCCATTCCTCAGACAAAGTACTAATGTCTGTATTACATAAATAATTCAAAAAATCCCCAAAGTGAAAAACCCAAACTAGAAATGGGCATCTGAAATAGGTACACAATTCTCAGTTGAAGAAGTACATGTGGAAAACAAATATATTTTAAAACGCTTAATATTACTAGGATAAAGCAGTCTATCACTCAAGAGATACCAATTTTACTTCCTTCCTTCCTTACTTACTTACTTATTTGGTACAGGGTCTCACTACACAGCTCAGACTAGTAGCGATCCTCCTGTCCAGCCTCCACAGCATTTGGACTACACGAGTGCATCACCAAGTCCAGTTTGGGTGACCAGCACAGCACCCTCACGTCAGTGCAGGGGATCAAACCCTGGTCCTTGCATGTACCAGGCAGGTGCTTAAACTACTGAGCTATCTCCCCAGCCCAAGATACAATTTTTTATAATTTTTATTCATTTTAATGATAAAAAGATAAAATAGCAATGAAACAGTTTCAAAACAGATTAGGATGTATACAACAAGTAATACATTACACGGGATTGTCTTCACTTATTCAGAGGACAAGATGCAGACATGACATCTTCTTTTCGGCAGAACTTGAGATTGAACTAAGGCCCTTGCACTTGGCAGGCAAGCTCTCATTCTACTGAGCCAGGCCCCAGACATGATATCTTGTCTAAACAATATTAGCACAAACTTTTATTCTCAGCGAACCAAGAGAAAGTAGCTGTATATCTATCCTAATTCTCCCATGTATACATATTTTTTTCCTTCCCTTTTTTTTTTCCACCACAAAACTGTCCTTTATTACACTTTTGTGAAGTTAGTAATGCATGACACTAGGTTACCTAGCGACTGATAGCTAACCTTAACCAGACAGGATGTTCATCACAGGAGTGAGGTAGCCTGTTTGCTTTAAGCACTTGGCTAAGCCCCACCTACATATATTTGATCAAGTTCCTAGCTTGGTGGCTCCCAACATATCCCCCTTTTTTATTTCTTTTTGTCAGAGATGAGTGTTCCAGTGCAGTTAAAGAAGCTGTATTTGGAGAAGTCTTTAAAGAATCTTTTCATACTTGAAACAGTCTAAAGATTGTAGGTACTTGAATTCTGCAAAACAACCCAATATAATCCAATAGTCCATAATAGTAGTGGGTTATCAGCAGAACTGCCAATGTCAGAAGTTGTTGACTTGAGCCTTTTACAGCTCAACATATTAATATGTCATTACTTTTTAGGCATCATGATTATACTTTTCTGCTGGATAAGACCAAGTTAAAGCAAGCCCTAAATAACTAAAAATGCAACTTTTGCCAAGATACAAAATTTTAAAAGCTAATATTCCCTCTTTTCCTTGGCTATTCAGAAGAAATCACCCAAGAACAAATGCTGGTGGGGCTGTGGGGAGAAAGGAACCTTGGCCACTGTTAGTGGGAATGTACACTGGTGCAAGCACTGTGAAAGTCAGTCTGGAGATTCCATTTTATCCAGTTACTTCCCTTCTTGATGTCTTCACCAAAAAACAAAAGCATCATACCTCACAATATAGGCATACCTCTGTTTATAGCAGCACAGTTTGTCATAGCCAAATCTTCAAAGCAACTTCAATCTCCACCAACTGGTGAATGGATACAAAAGATGTGTACTCAGACATTAAGGAGGATAAGCTGAATGCATTTCCATGTAAATGGATGTACCTTGACCCATACTGTTAGGTAAAATAAACTTGACACAAACGTATAGATATCTCATTGTTTCTGTGGTGTGACAAACCAAAAATGTAAATAAATACCAAATAAATGCTTAATAGGTATTGTGAAATAGGAAGAAAATGTTCAAATAGGGAGGGAATCCCTATTTGATGTTTAATGATGTTTAATGTTCAAGACATGAGCTCCCAACAGAGCAGAGGAGAGGAAAGGAAAAGTAAAAAATAATGGAAAAAGAATAAAATATGGAAACAAAGCTTTTTATAAATGGGGAGGAGAGAATGGGTTGAAAAGAGAGTAGGGAAATGGAGGGAAAGAAACAAGTCGTATCCTGTACAGGTCCAAACTCTCCATGATGAATGTGATCCTTATGGATATTCAAAATGTACCAATAAAATCTGATTGAAGAAAGGTAAGTTATTGTTAACAAAGCAGCCAAAGATGTTCATGGGAAAAAAAGATGGGCTCTTGAATAAAGAATGCTTGAAAAACCAGTTTTTCATATGCCAAAGACAAAAATTAGATCAACCTCTCACACTGTACCCTAACTAAAGTCAAAACAGATCAAAGGCTTGAACATTAAAACAGAAGTATTGTATCTGCTGGAAGGTAGTATTGAAAACAGAGAGTTAACAAAACAGTTTGGGAACAAAATCCTGACTGCAAGGGAAATGTTACAAGGAATCAGCAAATGTGAGCTCATCTTATTGAAAAGCTTTTGCACAGAAAAATAATCATCAACAGAGTAAAGAGACAGCACACAGTGTGGGGAAACATTTTTTCCAGCTGTTCCTCAGACAGCTAAGGACTAATATCCAGAATATGTAGAGCCCTCCAAAAACTCAGATCACACACACGTTTAAAGAACCAATCCAAAAACTGGAATCTGAAATTTATAAACACTGCTCACATGAAGAAATAATAATGACATGTAAACATGTAAAAAAAAAAAAAAAAAGTTCAACACCACTATTTATTCAAGAGATTTAATTAACACAACACTGAGGTTCTATCTCACTCCAGAAAGAATAGCTATTATCAGGCTGGGGAGATGGCTCAGTGGAATAAGTGCTTCCCTGGCAAGTGCAAGGGCCTGAGTTCAATCCCCAGTTCCAGCAAAAAAAGAATAGCTATTTTCAATAAATCAATCCATAATAAATGCCAGTGGGGCTGTGGGGAAAAATGAAACTTTCTCCCCTGTTAGTAGGAATGTAGAGTGGTGCAACCAACACGGAAATCAGTCTGGAGATCCCTAAAAAATCTAGCGCTTGAATTTCCTTTGACCCAACTATTCCCCTGTTGTGTACATTCATGGAAAAACTAAAACCATCATAGCAAAGTGATATGTGTGCACCTGTGCTTGTAGCAGTGCAGTTTGCCATAACTAAATCTTGGAAAGAGCCTGAATTCCCATCAACTGATGAATGGACAAAGAAGATGTGGAATTTTTAATACAGTGTAGTACTACTCTTCCATAAAGGGCAAATGTGAGACAATTCAAGCTAAATGAGCACATGCCTGAGACCATACTCCTAAATGAGCTCAATTAAACACACATGTACATATCAATGGCTTCTCTGATGTGAGAAACCAAAAGTGTGGATAAGGACTAAAATGTATATTAGATACTTTGAGACAGAGGAAAAATGCTCATTGAGAAGGAAAATTAGGAATAGGGAGGGGAAAAGAAAGGAATTTAGAAATGAGAAAAGAAGGGAAAATGGGAGCAAAGGTTTGTAAATAAGAAAGGGAAAAGGGGCTGAAGGGAGGTTAAGGGATGGGGGAATGAGGAATTGTCATGAGTCAGTTTGCTCAGCAAGGTGAGTCACAGGTCCAAATTCCCTATGGTGAAAGTGATCATTGTGTATATTTAAAATGCACCAATAAACAATTGCAAAGGAAATGTTGTCTTTTGTTCCTAAAATACAAGGGTTCAGGGATATTGGTAGACTGTAAGTGAAGAAACAACTTAGAAAGCATGAAATAAGGTAAAGATCATTAATATAACAAATGTTCATACTGCTGAGTAGAGGGAATAAAAGTCCACTGAATACTTGATGGTAAATTATTGCATATCTGGTGATTTCCTCCAAACTAAATAATTCCTAGCTCAAATTTATAATCTAGCTGGGCATGGTGGTGCACACCTGTAATCACAGCACTCCGGAGGTTGAGGCAGAAGGATGGCTAAAAGTTCAAGCACAACATGGGCTACTTAGTGAGTTCCAGGCTAGCCTAAGCTACAAAAAATGTATATACAATCTGATGGTGGGTGAACTCCTTTCTTGTTCTACTGTAATAGCTTGTAGTTGTCTGGCTTTCTACTCTAAGTGCTTTATGAGCGACATCTGTGAGTGCACCTTGTCTTTCTTCACTGAGGCCCTATGTGGTCTGATGGCAAGTTCCTTTCAGCAGTCACCTGGTGTCCACCCGGTATCCACCTGCCCGCCTCCAGAATGCAGTGAGCCTTCTCACTTGCCTTTGATGTCTCTGATTGCCAGCCCATGGATCACACAGTGTTCTTGGGCCTCCTGGGCAATGCTCCAAGCACACCTTCTGGCTGCAGCTCTACCAGAATAAGAAACAAATGTTCCTAGGAGATATCAGAGTCACTGAAAATTTCCTTTATGTGCCACAAAGGACTTCAATTTCTTGTCCACATAAACTTGATTCCTTTGCAATGGAAACTGTGCTTCCACGTTTTTCTCTGTGAGTAAGAAGCTATGCTCTCATAGATACATGTAAAAAATAACAAAATCCTGGATTCATGATCAAAGATGGTTTAAAAAATACAGAGCAATCTGGTTCAGTGAGTAGGTGGTCAGCAACACCAACACACGCCTCTGACTGCCCATTTGTAGCCAGAGAGCTACTGAGGGTTATATTACAGTGCTGCTGCCCCAGTCTCCTGAAAGAAGAAGAGGCTGAACCTAGCTCAGGGGCATAGAGCTGAACCTCGCTCCTCCATAGAGCTGTCATTCTCCTCGTGGGCCAAGTTTGACTCTCCCAGGAACCCCTGCAATGGTACCATAGCTTTTCTGAGCCCATCTGTCCAGGTCCAACTCGTGATGTTATCTTCAAGTCTCAGCATCCAGGAAGAACTTCTTAAGTAATGGAATTCCATGTTGCATTCCTTGAAACTGCAAAGCAGAAGCATGCAGAAGAAACTGTGGTAGGCATGCAGCCTCCTTCTTGGTATGAAAATGCTGCCTCACCTGGAATGAGAGCATCTAGAAACTTGTGGAAATCACATCAAATCAGAAATACACATGTAGATTTTTCAGTCCCTACAGTTGAATATTTACTTGCACCTTCTTTAACCATTCCAGGTTAGGCACTCAAACTACAGTGTTCTGCTGCTCTACTATGTTCATTTTCTTACAACGTATTCATTATTGCATGTTTTTAATCCTTCTTAGGGTCAAAGACATCATTTAAGCCACTTTGTCAGAAGTATTATGCTCATGTCACATTCCCATTTTTTTATTTTCCATTTGCCTTTTTAAGTGCCTTATAAATTCTCTAAGGTTTTATCTCCTTTGATTTCTCCCCATGTTATACATAATGGTAGTGTGTAAATAATTTATAATACTCTATTGTATAAAAGACTACATCTCCTTTATTCATTCCTCTGTTGATGGGGATTTGGGCTGTTTCTAAGACTTAGCTACTACAAATTATGCTGTGTAAGCCAGGCCTTATGGCACAACATCTGTAACCCCATAACTCAGGAGGCTGAAGCAGGAAAATCATTACAAGTCTAAAACAAGCATGGGCTACAAAGTGAACTCAAGGCCAATCTTAATTGCATGGCATGACCCTGTTTCAAAAAGACAAATATGCTGCTATACCCTAGGTACACAAATATTGCTGGTGCATGATGTTTTTAATTATTCTGGGAAGATAAACAGAATGGGAATAGCTGGGTCTAATGGGACCAATAATCATAGTTTATTTAGGAATCTCCATGCTGGTTTCCACAGTGGTTGCACCAGTCTGTACTCCCACCAACAGTAGAGAAGTATTCCTTTTCCCCACAGAACCTCCATCATTTTTATTGGTTGATATCTTTATGACAGCTATTCTGTCCGGAGTGAGATAGTATCTCAGTTTTGTTTTAATTTGCATTTCTCAAATGAACAGTGCTGTGGAAAATGTTTTCATACATTTATTTGCCATTTATATTTCTTCCTCTGAGAAGTATGTATTCATCTCAGATGCCCATTTGTGGAGTGGGTCTTTCAATATGAGAGACCTAATATTTTTCTTTTTTAGTTCTTTATATATTCTAGAAGAAATCTTTTCTCTAAGTGACCGTTGATTAAGATTTGTTTCCCAATTTGTGCATTATCCTTTCACTCTGTTGGTAATTTCTTTTGATGTGCAAAGACCTTAATAAGATGAGATCCTACTTTTTGATTTTTTGAAGTATTACCTATGCAGTTTGGTTTGTTTGTTTTTTTAATAGACTGCCTGCCCCTATATCTTTGAACATTTCTTCCTACTTTCTCTTTGAATAGATTTAGTGGTTCTTTTTAATGTTTGTATATTTAATCTATTTTCACTTTAGTGTAGTGCATAGCAATAGACCTGGATCTAGTACTCATTTTTGGCACATGGAGAGACAGTTTTCCCAACAATATCTGCTAACAAGGCTATTTTTCTTCCAATGAACATGTTTGGTTCCTTTGTCAAAGATAAGGTGACTGAATGTGTTTGGAGTTGGGTCTGCACCTTCTAATGTGTTTCACTGATACTTGGGGGTTTTTTGTTTGTTTTTGTTTTTGTTTTGTTTTGTTTTGTTTTGTTTTGGCCAGTACCACACTGGTATTATCACAGTAGCTCTGAAGTATAATTTAAGTCAGGGATTATAATGCTTCCTACCTCCCCTTTGTTGATCAGGATTGCTTGTGCTTTCCTAGGTCTTTGCAATGTTTTCTCTAGATCATTGAATTATGTTGATGGTATTTTGATGGGGATGGCATTAAATCTGCATAACAGTTTTAGCAGTATAGACATTTTCATAACAGTGATTCTTCCTGTCTAGGAGCAATAAAGGTCTTTTCAATTTCTGAAATACTGTCCTAGCTCTTTTTTCAGAGTATTGTAATTTTAATTGAATAGTTTTTTGTGTTTTTTTTTTTTTTTACTTCTTTTGTTAGATTAATTCCTAAGGTGTTTTTTTTGGATGCTATTGTAAAGGATATTATTTCTCTAATTTCTCTCTCAATGAGTTTGTCTGTCTAGAGGAACGCTATTGATTTTTGGGTGTTTACTTTATATCCTGCTATACTACTAAATTTATTTATGAATTCTAGGAGTTCCTAGGTGGGTTCCTAGTTTTGGTTCTTCCATGAAGAAGAAACTGTCTGTGAATAATATTTTAACTTCCTCCTTTCTTATTATTATTCCTTTATTTCACTCTGTTGTCTAATGGCTCTGGCTAGTTTCCAGAATTATACTGAATAGGAGTGGTGATGGTACACATCCTTGCCTTGGACCTGACATTAGAGTAAAAGTTTTTGGTTTTTCTCCATTTAGAATGATGTTGGATGTTGGTTTTTCACTGATGGCTTTTATCAGACTAAGGTAAAGGACATCTATTCAATTTTCTATAGCGTTTTTATCATGAGTGTTGGACTTTGCCAAAAGTTTTTTCTGCATCTATTGAGATGATTGTGCAGTTTTTGTTTTGGGCTCTATTGTTGTACTGTATTACATTTACAAATTTGCATGTGTTGAACCATTATTGCATCCCTGGGATTAATCCTACCTCATTATGTCATATAATATTCTTGATGATTTCCTGCAGTCTCTTTACTAGCATGTTATTGAGGAGTCATGCATCTGTGTTCATTAGAGAGATTGGCCTGTTGTTCACTTTTTTAGTTGGATCTTTCCCTGGTTTTTGATGTCAAAGTAATGCTTGCTCCAGTGGTAGTTTGTGAGAGTTGCTTCCCTTTCAGTTTCATTCTAGAATTTGAGAAAAGTTGGAATTAGATCTTCTCTAAATTTCTTGTAGAATTCTGCTTTGAATGCATCAGGACTGGGCTTTTCTTCGGGAGGTTTTTTGTTATATTTTAAATTTTGTTTCATATTGTTGGGATTTTTAGAGTTTGTGCATCTTCTTGACTTAGCTTTGGCACTTCATATGTATCTAATAAACTGTCCGCTTCCTCTGTGTTTTCCATCCTAGGAGAGTAAAGATTTGGAAAATAGGTATTGATGATATTCTGAATTTCTCTAGGGTCTGTAATGATTTTGCACTTTTCATTCCTTATTACATGATTTTTGCTTTTTTTTCCTTTTTTGATAAGGTTGGCGAGGGGTTTATTCTTTAGAACAACCAACACTTTGATTCATTTATTCTTTATATTGTTTTCTTCATGTCCATGGCATTAATTTCTGCTCTAATCTTTATAATTTCCTGCCTTTTTGATCATCAGACTTGACTCATTCTTCTTTTAAAACTTTTTTTCATTATTTATTTATTTATTTGGTACAGGGTCTTGTTACTCAGCTCAGACTCATGGAGACCCTCCTGATTTTAGCTTCCCCAGCACTGGGATTGCATGAGTGCACCACCACACCCAGTTTCGGGCACACTCAGCATGTGGCTCGCACAGCGTGTGGCACCAGGGACTGAACCCAAGTCCTTGCGCTTGTTTGTCAGGCACTTAGACCACTGAACCATCTCCCAGCCCTCACTCTTCTTTTCCTAGGAGTTTGAGGTACAGCATAAGGTCATTTATTTTGGCTTGGTCTGTTTTCCTAGTGTGCAAATTTACCACTACAAATTTCCCTCTTAAGATAGGTTTCATTGTATTCCACAAGGTTCCAGATGTTGTATCTTCATTTTTATTTGATTGTAAATACTGTTTAACTTCTTTAATTTCATCTGAGACCCACTGGTGTTTAGATTATTATTTAATTTCCATGTGTTTATGGTGTTTCATGGGTTTCTTGTCAAAAATTTCTACTTTTATTGCATTACGTTCAGCTAGTATGCATGGGATAATTTCAATTTTTTTGTACTTATTTAATGATGCTCTGTGTGCTAGTATGTGGTCTATTTTTGAGGATGCCCCATGTATAGCTGAGAAGAATGGGTGTTCTGATGTTGCTATGTGAAAGTTTCTATAAAGGTCTACTAAGTCCATGACTTCACAAGTTTGGTTGAGCTCTGTTATTTATTTGTGAGGTTTTTTTGTTTTTTGTTTTTGTTTTTTGCCTATTTGGTCTATCTTTTTGTGACATTGATATGTCAAAGTCACCCATTACAATTTTATTATTGCAAGACCCGCCCACCCCAGGCCCCGCGAGTGTGTGGGAGAGCTTCTGCCTTCTCCTGCACCCATCGGACTAATGCCAGGCCCGCAGAGCAAGAGAGACCTTTCCCCGCGTTCTGTGGACCTCCCCCACCCCTCCAGAGCCAGCACAGCCCATCCTGTGAATGAGAATTTCCGCTGTGCTCTTGGGAGCCCTCCAGACCTGCCTAAGCCCAGGCCCAGATCTAGACCAGCCCAGGCCCCCTGAATGTGTGGGAGAGCTTCCGGCTTTCCTGCACTTGCAGGACCTCTCTGGACCAAGGCTCAGGCATGGCACGTGAGTGAGACCTGCTACTGCACCCTTGGGACCTCTCCACCCCTCCAGAGCCCCTGCCCCCAAGCCCGCCCAGTGAGTGAGAACTTCTGCAACACTCTAGGGACCCCCAGATCCAGCCCAATCCCAGGCCTGGCTAGTGTGTGTGAGAGCTTCGGCACTGCCCTGCATCTTGGGCCAGGGGCAGAACAGAGGGGCACCACAAGTTCACTTCCAAGGGCCACAGCAGGAAGGACATGAACGCAACAGCTAGACCCAAGCCAAGCATAACTGGATAAATTCAAACTTAATGGAGCTGCACCCAAATTTCAGTAGGTGCTAAGGTTATAACTGCACCAAAGCTCTACACCAAAGGTCAGAGGTCAATGCTATACAAAATGATAAAGACAAGAAGCAAAATGCAATCTCAGGCCTCAAGCCCACCAATAACAAGTGCAGAGGACACTAGTTCAGCTGAAATGTATGAATTAATAGCATCAGAAGTAAAGAAACAACAGAAAGGTATACAGGAAATCAGAGCAGAATAAATTTCGGAAATAGAAAAAGAAATCTCTGAATTCATAGCATCTGAAGTAAAGAATCAAATATGTAAACATATGGGTGAAGCCCAATACCCACCCAGAACAAGTGCAGAGGACACCACCTCAGCTGAAATGTATGAATTGATATTGTTGGAAGTAAGGAAACAATAGCAGAAAGGTATAGAGGAACGGAGAGCAGAATTAATTTCTGAAATAAAAAAGAAATATCTGATTTCATAGCACCTGAAGTAAAGAATCAAGTACAAAAAAATATATATATATATATGGAGGAAACCCGATCTGAAAAAGAAACTCTTCAGTAAAAGAATTAATAACTGCTTCTACAGAAGACATTGATAAAAAAAAAAATAGAGAAGATTAGAAAAATGATGGATTCCTTGAATGAGCAATACAGGAAGGAAATAGGACCATGAAGAAGAGTCAAAGAGATATAGAGGAACTTAAAATCTCAATCACAAGCCTGCAAAACCATTTGAGTGAAAGTGAAAACAGAGTTTCAGATCTTGAAGATGCTGTTGCAGCTAGTGAAAATGTGGGAAAGGATCTCTTAAAAATAACTAGGATGCAGGAAAAAATAATTTGTCACCTGCAAGATGGTGCAAAAATGAACAATGTGAGACTAATAGGCATCAGTGTGAAAGATGGAATCAATACAAATGTTATAAAAATAATATGGGCAGAAGTGATAGCAGAAAACTTCCCAAATATGAGGAAACAATCTGACATTCAGGTAACCAAAGCATACAGAATGGCAAGTAACTTCAACCCAATTACAAAACACACCAAGACACATAATAGTCAAAAATCCCAGAAATCCAACACAAGAATAATATACTGAAAGCTGCTAGAAAAAAGAAGCAGAACACATTCAAGGGAAAACCCATCAGAATTATGGCCGACTTCTCTTCACAAACCATGAAGGAAAGGAGAGCATGGAGTAGAATGCTTCAAGTCCTCTATGAAAACAAATTCCAGCCCAGACTACTATACCTTGCAAGACTCTCTTTCAAGTTTGATGGAGAAGTGAAATTCTTCGATGACAAAGAACTAAAGAATTTCATGATGACAAAGCGAACCCTACACAGACTACTAAAAGATATTCTAGAGAGGGACCAAAATGATTAGAACTCCGTGAATGGGAACAGAAGGAACCCACCAAACAGAGCAAACAATTAAATACAGGACAAAAAGGAATAAACAAACAGCAGGTAAATAACATGGCAATCGTAAGTCAACACATCTCAACTATAACCATCAATGTAAATTAAGAGAAGTAGACTGGCACAGTGGATTAGGAAACAAAATCCAACAATATGCTGCATACAAGAAACACTCTTAACTCATAAACAAATTCATAGGCTGAAAATCAAAGGATGCAAAACAATACTACATGCCCCAGCACCTCAGAAAAAAGCAGGAGTAGCAATCCTGTTTTCAGACAGTCTCAACTTCAAACCAAGAATGATCAAATGAAATAAAGAAAGCCACTATATACTGCTCAGGGGAAAAATTCAAGAGGAAGAGGTAACACTCATAAATGTATACACACCAAACATGGGAGCACCCAACTGTATAAGACAAATCTTGACGGACATGAAAAGCTAATATCCGATACCATAATCTTAACAGGAGACCTTAACACCCCCATATCCCAAAAAGATAGGTCAGTTGTATTATTGCTCATTTGATTTATCACGTGTATTAAAATTTTTCTTATGTATGTGGGTGCTCTACATAGGGTGCATATATATTTATAATTATCTCTCCCTCTTGCAGTTTTCCCCTACAAGTATGTAGCAACCTTCTTTATTTCTTTGAATCACACTTGAAGTTGATATTGTCAGCAACCTGAATATCTAAGCGTGATTTTTCTTGGGTTCCTGTTGCATGGGCTTTTGTTTCCCATGCTTTGAATTTCAGTTGTGAATTTCCTTTTTATTTAAATGTATTTCTTGTATACAGCACTTTGTTAGATTTTGTTTCTTTATCCACTCTACAAGTCTGTTGTTGTTTTTTTGTTTTTTTTGTTTTTTTTTTATTGACAGTTACAACTGATACGTAATGGTTTATCCTTGCATTTTATTATCCTGCTATGGGTTCTGTACTTTATCCCTGTTTTTAATTACTTGCTCTGTTTGGTGATTCCCTTCTGTTGTTCTTGAATCTTGGGTTGTTTCTTTTTTCTACTCTTTGTGGGGTTGGTTTTGTGGTTATTAGTTCTCCAGTTGTTTTTTGTCATGGAACAAACTTATCTCACCATTGAACTTGATAGTTTTCCAGAGTACACTAATCTTGGTTGGAGGTTATATTCTTTCAGGACCTAAAATACTTCACTCCAGGCTCTTTTTGATTTGTGTTGGGAAATCTTCCATGATTCTGATGGGCTTTCCATTATAGCTGACCTGTTTCCTCTCTCTAATAGCTTTTAATATTCTGTTCTTTTGCTGTATCTCTGGGATCTTGACTATGTGTCTAGATGTAGATTTATTTTGATTATGGCTATTAGGAATTTTATATGCCTCATTTATCTGTATATCAGATTCTTATATATGTGGAAAATTTTCTTCTAGTACTTCTGCAAGCAGTCTTTGTGTGTCATTTGCACTGACTCCTGTTTGTTGACACATATTACTCTTATATTGTTTTTCTTCATGTTGTCTTCTGCTGCTGAATTGTTATTTCCTGATTCCTTATTAGTTTTAAAAGATCTTTACTTTCACATTCATTAGTGTCTTTGAGGTTGAAAGTCTATCTTCAGTTTCATTCAAGTGATTTTGCCAGCTTTCTATGATATTCTTAATTTCCTAGATATCTGTTTGAATCTGTTTTAGTGCACTCTAATTATTTCCTATATTATTCATTCCGTGTTTCCATCATTTTCTGTTCTCCTCTACTTTTTGTCTATGTCTTCTTTGGCTGTGCTGAGCAGTCCTTTCACAGTTGTTGTCATTTCTTGTTTTTTAACCTGAGAGACTTTTTTTCAGATTTTACTTCTTCTATAGCCTGATGGACTTGTTTCTTTATTTCAGTTGCTATCGTTTCAGAAATTTCAGACATGTGATTTCAACTTTCTACTATGTCCTTGTCTCCTGGACTTGTTCTGGGCAGAGTGGTCAAATGATGCTGCCTTTTGCTACTGCATTTTGGCATTTTTGAAGCTTTCAGTGATCGCGCAAATCAGCAATGGCAGGCGAGTGGTGACTCATGTGTCAGTAAGGTTCCTGCTGCGGTGGGGGGAGGACAGGATAGGACTCACTGAGGCTCTCATTACCAGTGGGCGCATCTGGTCAGCACTTCTCAACTCTTCTCTGCAGGTATTAGTAAGTTCTCAGATGGTTGGACCATGCATCAGAGCAACAGTGCAAGTGCCTGGGCCCACAGGTCAGAGCTCCCCAGTATCCCAGTCTGTGGACAACCCGGTGTCTTCATAAGTTCTCAGGTGGTTGAACTAGATGCTAGAACAACCACCACACCTAAGCCCTGGGGCCCGTGGATTGCATCTTACTGAATCCCATGAACTGGGATTGGTGATTTGAGGCTGTTCAAATTAATTGTTATAACTAATATGTAATGACTTATCCTTGTCATGTTCTTATCCTTTGTGGGTTGTGTACTGCATCCCTCTTTTTAATTACTTGCTCTGTTTGGTGGTTTCTTTCTGTTGTTGTTCCTGTAGTTTTGGTCATTTTGATGACCTCTCTAGAATATCTTTCAGTGCTCTTTATGGGATTGTCTTGGTGGTCATGAATTTCTCTAGGTTTTTCCCTTTCATGGAAGTATTTTACTTCTCCATTAACTTTGAAAAGAATTTTATAGTGCATATCAGTCTGGTTTGGAAGTTGTTTTCTTTTAGGACTTCAAATATTTCACCCCATGCTCTTCTTGACGTGATGATTTCTGTTGAGAAATCTTCTGTGATAGGCTTTCCTTTCAGTGTTATCTGTTTCTTTCTCTAGCCTCTTTTAGTATCTTATTCTTGTGCTGAATTTCTGTTGTCTTGATTATTATATGTCTTGTAGATTTATTTTGGTTGATGCTCTTTGGAATTTTATATGTCTCAGTTACTGAATGTCAGGTCATTCCCCCATACTGGGGAAGTTTTTGTTATTACTTCTACAAATATTATTTTTCTGCTGTTGAATTGGTTCCTTTTTCATTAACACCTATCAGACTTATGTTATTCATCTTTGAATCATCTTGTAACTTTCCCGTTTCTAATAGATGTATCCTGTTCTGCTTGCTAGCTGCAATGATATCTTCAAGGTTTGAAAGTCTATCTTCAGTTCCATTCAAACAATTTTGCCAAGTTTTAATGGAATTTATTTTACTGTTTCCTCCTTGATCCTTTTTTTTATTTTAAAGAGGAAACAATTCAAAACAACTTAATAAGAAGGGAACAATGGTTAATACATTGCATATTTTTATCTTTAAATTAGTTACTCAGAGTACAAGATATAGGGATTTAATTGTCCAAACAATATTAGCACAAAGCTTTCTTTTCAATGAACTAAGTGAAATTAGCAATACAACTATCTTAACTAATATATATATATATATATATATATATATATATATATATATATATTAACTATATATAAAAAAAGAAAGGAATATATATATCCTTCCTTTTTTTTCTCGTTTCCCTTAATGATTTCTCTTTCCTTTTACAATTTCGTCCCATTTTACACTATCTCTTGTACATTTTGAATCCCATTTACTCTTTCAGCTTCTCATAATCAGGAGACAAAATTATGTGTGTATATATATATACATATATATATATACATATATATATACATATATATACATATATATATATAAAACAATTCAACACAGATCAGCAGTCCACAACAAGAGTGAGTTATTCACAGAAGTTGTTGACTTGAGCCATTCACAGCTCAGTATATTAATGACTTTACTTTATTTACCTCCATTTTATGCTTTTGTGCTGGATGGCTAAGACCAAGATAAAGCAATACCTATATAACAAGAAATGTAACTTTTGTATCAGATAAGGTCAGTCAGGTACCCTCAGGGTTTATCCTGTAACCCTGTACCACACTTTGTAGATCCCTTGTCAGTGTCAGCCTCGTGGATGAGTCAGGGCCATTGCTTGACCAATTTGCTCTGTGGAAGCCCAAGAGAAAGTTTTCTCTCCTTAGGCACACTCTACATCATCGATCGCATTCCTCTGTGGCCCCATAATCTCCTTAATCAGAAAATTTGTGGCACAATGGAGTTCCATGATGTTACAGTACAGGTTCTCCTACGTCCTGAGTCTTCATTGACTTTGAAAGGCCAGGGCCAAAGTGTGGACTGACCTTGCAGCCATTCTTTTTCTGCAGTTTCTGACCTGCAAACTTAGTTTGTTAACCCTCCAGAACAGAAGCTTATTATTGCCCTGCAACATACACAGTTTGGCTTACCCACACTATTTGTCTAAACATCAGAAACCACAGGCATAACGTGGGGCATGTATTGTCCTTCAAGTATTGAGATACTAAGCTCTAAGTCCGTACAGAATATGAAGAAGAAAAAAAATGTTTTAAATAGTAGTTAACACTTCCATATATTTACACAGATATTTAGAAATCTATCCATATACAGCATTGTAGCAGGACTGTCTTGAGACATTTTTCATCTTATTTTTCATTTATTACCCTTTAAAAATTTTTATTTAAAAGACAGTATAGTAATGGTTGGTATGTCATGACAAGAAGTACATATTTAGAAGACCAGAATGACAGACATTTGAAGCATGACTCTTCTATTACACTTTATTAAATTCAGTGCAGTTGCTTGGTTCACAGGTAGCAGCATATATGGTTAGTCGGTGTGAGAATCCTACCACTTAATTTTACTTTTTAATTTCCTGTATATCTCTATGATTCTGTTGCTGACAATCTCTTTGCTACATTGCTCAAAGTTTCCATAATTGTTCTATATTCCTCTATTTTTTTAAATTTTATATATTTGGTACAGGGTCTCACTATGCAGCTCATACTCATAGTGACCCTCCTGTTTCAGCTTCCCAAGCACTGGGATCACAGGCACGCACCACACGCCAGGTATTGGTGGCCACTCAGGGTGCCTGGGGCAGGGCCAGTATGGCGTGTGGTACGGGGAATCGAACCCAGGTCCTTGCACTTGCCTAGAAAGTCACCTAGACTGCTGAGCTATCTGCACTGCCCCACTCCTCTGTTTTTTTATCAATGTCTTTTTATATATGCTTAGTATTTTTTTCACTATAGTTATCCTTTGTTTTTTTCTTACCTTAGAGATTATTTCTGATCTGATTTCTTGTATATCCATCTGGAATTATTTCTTTTCTTCAGTTGCAATCATTTTAGAGATTTCAGGTGTCTGATTTCAAATTCTTCTATTCTGATATTTCCTGAATTTGTTCTGGGTTGGCTGGGGACCTGAGATTACATTTTGCTCCCCTATTTTGTCATTTTCTTTGTCAGAAAGAATTCTTGATTTTGATTTCTATGAGGCTTTTTGTGGAATTTTGATAATATTAGTTATATCATTGCAACCAGAGCCCCTCTATAAAGAGTGTTCTTCAAAGATCTCACCTGTGTGTCAGAGATTCTTGGTTTGCGTTTGTCCCAAGATCTTGCCTTCTCTATTGATTGAGAGTGGGATATTGGTTTCCATTTGGCACTGTCCTACATCCTTTGGTATAGGGCTCTGGTGAGGCTATTATCTCAGTGCTTCCCAAAATTATTACCCAAAGGAGAACATCTAGTTAAAATAGATATGGTATCCTAGTTACAGTAGTACAATTAGCAGTAGTAATAACAGCAAGTGAACTTTAGAAATTGACAAATTTTGATAGCTAATGCTCTCGTACTTTAAGCACAGGAACAAACACCGTAGTTGTATAAGAAAACAGATCATATACTGGGAATCTGTAAAGGAGTACCCCTGAGTTTCTTTTGGGCACCTCCCCATCAAGTGCCTGGATCCAGTCCCCTGGCCAGGCAGCTCACCTGAGCCCCCGCCTGCTGCCTCTGTGCAGTGAGTCTGGGCCCCGCAGGCCTCATACTTCACCTGGACTCTGCCCCGCCAGTCTGCGTGGTGCACCTGGGGCCCAGCAGTCACATGGACTCCACCCTTCTTTTTGTTTCTATATTAATTTTAGGGTTGCTTTTCTTGTTCTGTGAGGAATCTCTTTGGAATTTTAATAAGGATTCCATGGAATCTGTATTTTTTGACAATATAACCATTTTAACAATATCAAGGCTGCCATTCCATTTGCCTGTGACATCTTTCCATCTTCTAGTGCTTTCCTTAAATTCTTTCTTCTGTGTTATGTAATTTTCATTTTAGAGGTATTTTGCCTGTTTAGGTGGATGCCTAGTTGATTTATAAACTTGTGAGTGGAATTTTTCTATTGAGTTATTTCTCAGCTAGTTCATTAAAGGTATATAACATAAGGAAGGCCATATAGCTCAGCGGATTAAAGCACCTGCTTAGGCTGATGCAGAGGTTCAATTCCCTGGCGTGCTGTGCCAGCCGCGCCCCCAGGATGCGCTGAGATGGCCACTGATACTGGATGTGGTGGTGTGGGCCTGTAATCCCAGCACTTGGGCAGCTGCAAACAGGAGAATCATTACAAGTCTTATCTGTGTAGTGAGACCCGTAGACCCTATTTTACTGTACACCTTGCACTAAAATTCAAAATAAGTAAGTAAGGGCCAGGGAGACAGCTCAGTAGAACAAGCACTTCCCTGGCAAGTGCAAGGGCCTGAGTTTAATCCCCAGTTCCGCCAAATAAATAAATAAAGGTATATAACATGATGAACTTTAGATGATAGATAGATAGATAGATAGATAGATAGATAGATAGATAGATAGATAATAGATAGATAGATAGATAGATAGATAGATAGATAGATAGATAGATGATAGATAGATAGATATGTAGGAAGTAGGGAAACTCTTTGGATATGGATGTAAGGATGAGGGCAGAAGAAATGGAAGGAGAGGAAGAGAGAGATGGAAAATAAAGAACTGAAGGGGGAAATGATGAAAATAGGGCTTTTCCAGATGGAACACAGACAAGGAGTTGAAAGGAGCAGGGAGGGAAGAGAGGGGTATGGGATAAAAAAAATAAAGAGGAATTAAGATGTATTTTGTACATGCACCAACTCCTCACCATCATTAAGCACTGTAACTATGAACTAATAAGAAGAGGGGAGGCAGTGCACATCAGGAGGAAACAGAAGAGATGCAGAATGCTGGGCGGAGTCAGTGTGTTCATTCTCTTGCGATGGTGCTTTCACAAAACTACATTTGTGTCAAAACATTATCAAGCTATGCACTTTAATGTTTGCAGTATACGAGTCATTTATGCGTCAATTGGGATGTTTCAAACAGTGGAAATTATTTTCAAATGACCTTAATGGACACTTCTGCATTATCAAACACAGAAGAATTTATACTGGTATGTACAATATACTTCAAGTTACAAACAGCAGGACATCTAATTACAAAAATGTTAAGTTTATCTCCTTGAACTTACTCTGATTTTAGCATCGCATTATTCACACATATAAATTATCACAAACCCCATAAATTTATGCTACTGGAACAATAAATGATAACAAATAAATAAGGAAAAAGAATATTAGGTTTATAACTATTCAAAGCAAAACAGCCATACACAAAACTTGATTGCCAAGCACAGGTTATCTCTGTGAAGTAAACAAATTTTCTTTGCTTGAGTCTGATAAATCATACAGCTCCCAGGCATCCATTAGAACTTTTTTGCAAAATCCAGGCTGGGGAAATCCTGCCTGCTGTGCATGGGAAGTGCTCTGGAGAGAGCAAGGACTGACAGTTCTGGCCCCAGGAGAGCACTGCCAACTCCACTGCCTCTGGCGCTTAGCCTAGCACATCCTTCTGGAACAGGGCACACTGCAGACCTGCAGGCTTGCACAGGAAGCTGTGCTCGGCCTCCCCTTCTCTGTGCTCTAAGGACAGTGTCCCATGCTGCTGCCAGCCTCCTCCACGGAAGCCCCAGCCCCGCCATGAAGCCTTTCCTCCTGGTATCTGCCTTTTTCTTCCTCTGGGATCCAGTGCTGACAGGTAAGATGGCCTAATCCTAAGGGATAAAGCAGAGGCTTCATCTGTTGATCCTACTGAGCAATATTATGAATATGCTCCCATGAAGGGCTCTTTAGTTCATAAAGTACAAAAGGTATCACTACAGTCAGTAGCACCTGAGTTTAAATCTTGGTTCTCCAACTTGTTCTCTGGACAAAGATAAACTTCTCTGAGCCAGTTTCTTCAATATGGAAATTTTTACAATATCAAAATAATAACTGTGGGGTCTCACAAGGATTAGAAGGGGTAACGTAAAATGTCTGTCATGCCGCTCTAGCTTTATCTCTGATTCAAGAACATATTCACGTATAAAGTCAGAACCAACAAGCAATGAAAAGCCATTTTGACAAGTTTCTAAAGTACTAAAATTGCTGAGCATTACTTTACCATTTGTAGATCCCTAGGAACAGGAAGAAACAGTTTTAGACCTGCTCGTCTCAAGAGACTTACTGGGCTCTTGAGGATAGGAGGAATGTGTGATCAGATGAGGTAGCCACTAGGGCACATGAAAGGCAGCGTGACTGGTCTTTTCTGATTTGGAAATCTCATCTTGAACATTTTCATCATTGGCATTTATGGAGTCCATCAAAATCCTCTTGTTGGCAAGTACCCCTCCAATTGTCTACTCTTGCTGAAGTATTCTCTGGGCAGAAGAAACAGATTTTTCACCTCCTATGATTCAGTCCAATAGGACCCAGGCTCTCTTGAACCTGTTGATGGTGCCAACTCCGCTATGGCTTATGGCAGTAGAATTGTGGGTCCCAGTCAACAGCTCCAGGTAATCTGCAGTGTTCTTGTTACTGCTTTGTACATTCTCAGAGTTTGTCATCACTACAGGAATTTCTTGTCTCATTCTACAATCAGTATGTTTTTCTTCCAAAAAGTTTTACAGAATATCCACTTGGGCTTCTCTCTTGCCAACAAGTTGATCTCGTCTGACTTAGATATGGTACAATTGCTCAAAATTTTTACAGATGAGCAAATAGTAACATTATTTTCATCTTAAAGCCTTATATTTGAAAAAACAAGACCATTTATATTTGATTGGCTGATGCCTCTTCTGAGGAGGACACTCACCTACCCTAACTAGAAAGCAGCTATCTTCTCACTGTGTCTTCCACCAATAAGCCCAGCATTCCAAAAATAGGATGAAGCTACCAATCTCACTGGATGAAGCTCTGCCTTCTGGCTTCATTTAACTTCCGCTGTCTCCTAGAGGCTCTATCTCAAAATCCAATCACACTGGGAATTAGGCTTCCAACAACAGGTATTGGGGCAAAACAGTTCAATACATAATACTAGTTAGTACATTTACCATTTCAGAATCAATTGTTATGACCAACTCTTCTTGGAATTTAGTGGGGCAAAGCTTGAAGTACTGAAGTCATTCAATTACCCTATAGTGAATTATCTTTTTATACACTTTTCTTGTAGGTTTGAATCCATTCTCATCAGAGATTTACAAGAAATGCTACAAAAATGGTACCTGCAGGCTGGAATGCTATGGCAGTGAGATGTTGGTTGCCTATTGCATGTACCAGCTGGAGTGCTGTGTCACTGGAGACCCTGGGCCCTGACCCACTGAGGCAGCAAGCACCCATTGATTTGAAGACTGCTGGTCTTCCTCCTATCTTTTACAAAGACAGGGGATTCTGATTAAACTAGGACACTGTGACATACTAGTATTGGTTTTTAGTATTTTTTCTAAGTCCCCCAGAGTTCTCTGATTTGGGGTTGGGGAGGTAAGCTGAAGCCTTCTTAAAACTTGAGTGTAGCTTCTCAGGAAGGCAACTTTGCTTTTTTTCTCACTTCAAAGTGTGCATATAGCTACATTCTCTTAATTCAATGAATACAAAGATTTGTTCTAATAGTGTTTGTGGACAGGATGTCATGTCTGCATCTGGTACAGTGAACAACCACTAAAGCAAACATATGCAATGTATTAGTTATGGAGACTGTCCTACTAATCGGTTTTGAAACTGTCTCATTGCTATTTGTTTCTCAATAAAATTATTTTTTAAGTGCTATCAGTGCTTTCTCCAGTACCTATTTCTCTGTATAAGCACAAAAGTGATGTCTTCTTTACGTAGTCTCCTTTAGCATCATCCCTTTATACAAGGGGGCCTGCCCTACTCTCTATAAAGGAAAAGGTCCATGCTGGCCCTCTGACAATCTCTTAACATCTTACACAGACATTGGCAAGGCTTAACTACCAGCTGACTCAGATTTCGATGACTCTGGCCCTAAGGCTTTTATTTTGCTTTGGTAGGTGGGTGTTTACATGAATTCCCACTGTGTAGTCCAGGCTGGCCTTGAACTCATGGCAATCCTCGTGCCTCAGCCTCCCATGTGCTAAGACTACAGGTGCCTGACCCTAAAGCCCTCTGAGATATGCAGGGAGGCCGTGCCTTGGCGCACTGCCATGAGGGGGCTTCCCACTACCTGCCTAGACTGCGTCAAGCATGAGAACTTCTGCCCCGGCCCTTTTGGTTCTGCTGCAAGCCATCAGAGCACCTGGTATGAGTTTAACACTTACTCCTTAGCAGCAAAGTCCCCAAGAGCCATCCTGTCCACATGGGACCCAGCTCCATTCTGATCTTGCTTTGCTGTACATGCATGTAACAAAGTGTCTAAGTGCATTTACACTTGCTATTGTCCTTAACAGCCAATATAATAAAGATATAAAAAGAAAAGTTCTTAGCCTCTGTCATGGAGCTGGCAGCCATGTTGGCCCCTCAACTCCTGGGAATTCCTATATCAAGTCCACCCATGCTGCACACAGACGTGTAGATGTGCTGGTTCTCTCTGTGCCATTCAAATGAACAGCAGGGTGGTCAGGCTAGGAAGATTCTGCCTGTGGAGCAATTAGTAGCTCCAGTAGCCTCAGTGCTCTGTCATAAATCTGAGAGGAAGGGCTCTAGATGCAAATCTCTAATGCCAAGTCTGGTTAAGGCTGAGGTAGCAATGCCTAAGTCAGTGACCATACTCATGTCCAAATGCTCACTGCATTTGGGTAAGGGACAAAAAGAAAACAGCTAGTGAGAAAGAATAAGGGGCATGGAGGAGGTTTGTAAGCCTAGGCGATGTCCTACTTTTCAGCAAATCTAGATATTGGGGGAGAATGCAATATGATGTGTCCTCCTCCAAGAGCTCTAACTCTCCTGTGGGATCTAGAGGAGGTATGTTAAAGAGAATGGGATCAGTGGTGGCCTGGAATGATAACCAAAGTTACTGAGCATGCAGGATAAATAATCTTCCACACAGGGCCTGAGAAGGTGGTCACGCTCTGAGACAGCTGGGTCTGTGGCCTCATGACACCCCAAGAGGCCTCAATGAGTCAATTTTTCATTACTATAATAAACTGCTTAAATATGGGTAGTCTTATAAGAAAAGAAGTTTATTAGTCCAAGTTGGGAGGCTGAAAACTAAAGGTCTGTACAGCCATTGATTGGCCTCTGTGAGGACCTCGTGGCAGAAAGCATCATGGTGATAGTAAGCAATAAAAACAGGAGCCAGACAGGAGCCCCAAAGGGAGGTCAGGAGCCAGGCTCACTCGGAGCAACCTCATGAGAACTAATTCAGGGTTCCCTGACAGCTGTTTTAATTCCTTCAAGGGTAGCAACATTAAGGTCATAATGACTGACTTCCTGCAAAACTGTTTCTTCATGCTGTTTCTTCCTAGGAATCAGATGACCCTGAAATGAATGCATGAAACTGTAACCCAAAATAAATCTCTTCTCCCATAAGTCAAAAGCGTTTGCTATCTTATCTCAGTGGTGCAGAAAGTGACTAAGCCCTGATTCCACATTTTTCACAATACAGCATAGGCATCAGGAACAACTATTTCCTCATTCTTGACCCATAATTTGGTGTTTGGCTTAGATGACCCAATCTTACCTCACCATTCATGGCACAAACTCAGAATACAACTTTGTACACACCATATGCAGAAATTTACCCACAAGAAAATTCCATTTGATCTTCTGCTCAAGAAGTAATGACAGAATAAACAAAAAGTATTTGAGTAAATAACGTCACAATGGATTAAAAAAATTCAACAATAAACTACTGAATGCTTACTGTGTGCCAGGCACTGTTCTAACTGCCATACACTCCTTAATGTATTTACTCCATGAAACAACATTCCAGGGGGGGCATATACATTGGCCCCATTTTCACACATGCAGAAAAAGAGGCAGATGGCTGTTTTATTCTGTTAACTGGAATATAGAGGCAGAGTATTCATTGTATTCTAAAGCCTTTTTGGTGGGCTTTCCCAGCTCCAGAGACCAGAAATAGAATAGCTTCCAGATTTGCAGCTCTGGCTCCAGACTTGCTGAAGGAGAGCTGGTGAAGAATACCCAGTAATCACACATAAGCTCCAGCTTCCTGGCTTGAGCCTAAACTCTGTCTCAGGGCTGGCCAAATAGCTCAGTGGATTAAAGAACCTGTAAGCAGGCACAGGGGCCAGGGGTTTGATCCCAGGCCTGCCATGCTGGTCCTGCCCCTGGGGCACACTGAGATGTCAATTGAGACTGGATGTGGTGGTGTGCACCTGTAATCTCAGCTCGTGGGAGGCTGTAAACACACAGATAACTACAAGTGTGATCCAGTAGTGAGACCCCAAACACCCTGTACACCCTTCCATAAATACAAATAAATAAATAAATTCTGTCTCACCACTTGTGATTAGTAGTAGGGGTAGTGAATTATTCATAGAGAACAGAATGTGCCTGGCACAAAACAAGATCTATGTAAATGCTTCTTCTTTTCTTCTCCTTCTTCTTCCTTCTTCTCCTTCTTCTCCTCCTTCTCCTCCTTCTTCTTCTCCTTCTTCTTCTTCTTCTTTTTCTTCTCCTTTTTCTTCTCCTTCTTCTCCTCCTTATTCTCCTTTTTCTTCTTATTATTCTTATTCTTCTTTTTCTTCTTCTGTCTTCTTTTCCTACCTTCCTCTCTTCCTTCTTTTCCTCACTTCCTCTCTCCTCTCTTTCTCCTCTTCCTCTCTCCTCTGCATTCTTTCTCTTCATCCTCCACTTTGTCCTTGTCCATATTAGAATCCAGAGTGTGATTAAGACTCACTTAGAATTAGATAGAAATATTCTAGGCAATCAGATAGGGCCAGGCCCTCAAGGAGACAAGATAGAAGACAAGGTGACTTCGCAACTTGGAAGAGACAGACATTCCCATATGGGCCACACCTCAAGACCAAGACAAAACAGGAAACACAGCTACACATTTCCCTAGGGAATGGCATCAGGGATTGATATTCTAAATAGGTATCAATAACCTTGAAAGAGCCCAAATGAGTCAGTAGCCCAACCCCCAAACAGGAAGAGACCCTGTCCTGTATTCATGCCCACTTTCTATGTGACTTGCCTCCCCACTTGGTATTGGATTTTATCAGTTTTGCCTGAGCAATGGTGCTTGAAGTCTCATTGGTTGACCACAGTTTTATACCACCTCGTGCCCACCTAAGCCAGTTCCCATATCTTCTCCGCCACCTTAGACCCACCTCTCTGAATGGTTTTACTCTATAAAAGTCCCTGGGAGAGACAGTTTCCCAGGGACAACCCACTCAGGGGCCCCCTTTCTGTCCCTCTCTTGGACAGGAACTTTTTTCCCCCAATAAATCTATTCTGCTCATTAAAAGAAAAAGACTCACTTAAAGCTAGTGCACGTGGTACAGCAAGCTGTAAGGACCAGTTGGTCTCTCAGTGTAATCCATTGTACCCCAACAAGAAATGGCAGCAGGAATGAGGAAAACATAAACAAGAAGACAGAGCAAGGTCAGGTGGTGGCCCATCTGCCTAGAACAACAGCAAGGGCCTTTATTTTTGGTTTTACAAAGTTGCAAGGCATGAGGCTGCCTAGCAACTAATAGCCCACAGTGTCCAGGCAGGATGCTTTCTCAAGGCTGAGGTAGCCTGACTGCTGTGGGCAATGAGACCTCATCCCGCCTCCCACATAGGATTTTCAGCTGTTTGTTTGTTTGTTTGTTTTATTTTAGGGAAGGGTCTTCAGGGTGTTTATGGTCTCACTACTAGATCAGACTCAGAGTGATCTGCCTGTTTACAGCCTCCCTAGAGCTGGGATTACAGGTGTGCACACCACCAAGCCCAGTCTCAATTGCTGTCTCAGCATGCCCCGGGGCAAGGCTGGAGGGGTTAAATCCCTGGCCCCTGCACTTGCTTTCAGGAGCTTTCATCTGCTGAGCTATGTGGCCAGCCCTTGATTTCAGCTTTAGAGGCTCCCAACAGCAAACAGGTTTCGATGATGCAGGTCTGTAAGTAGGACTCCTCTCTGAAATCCATGATTTCTGCAGCAGCTTTATGTTCTCCTGCTCCCAAGAGAGATGATGTTATCCTGGAATGGTAGTTGACCCAGGTTCTTGGATGGCCCAGCTTCCTGATTATTCTAAATCCAGTGTCCAGGGGAGTGGCTTAAAAAGGGAAAGTACAGCTCTCCCCATGACAGCACACCCCTGTCCAATGCGCAGCCATCTTGGGACAGGATTGCCATCTATGAGGTAGTGAGCCAGGTCTTCAGCTGTGGCCTGCCTGGTGGAAGAGGATCATAATCACTCCAATTGGCTTCCCACCAGGAAAAGAATCACAGCAAGTGAAATACATGCAAGTGAAGGCTTCGGAGAAACCAGAATCCCAAGACTGGTGTAGACACAGCACCAGCATGCGAACATCACGTGTGGACCATGGGGACAAATAAAGTTTGCTCGGCCCCAAAAGAGTTAGTCTCCCTTTCCTCCCACATAGAACTGGAGTGCTCTGCCTGCTTTGTGATACTTTCAATGTGTTACCCCTACTGGCCGGTAGGTTCCCATAGGGCACCTCGCAGGACACCCAAGCTTAGAACTGGAGAGAACAAGCAGATCTAACACTGCACAGTGAACAGAAAAGGACAGGGGCAAAGGAAGACAGAAGCACACCTGGGTCAGAGGATTTCTGCACTGTACTAAGCAAAAGGCTTGTGGAGGGCTGAAAAAGCTGTCTCCCTAGGCTGAGAGCATCTGAGATAGTAAACTGAATGAAATGGAGAATGCTCTGTCAAGGCACAGCAGATCCTTTGGAGACACTGGGAAGAAAGGGAAGTTCTGCAGAGCTGCACCAGAAGGTGCTCCCCTACTGTCTCCCCAGACACCAGGGAGGTCTGAGACATTGTGAAACCCTGCCCACTGCCATGGTCCTGTGCTGACAATGTAATTTGTACTAGATAAATCTTCGAAATAACCAAAATGCCCATCATCTGGGGAATGGATTGAAACATGTGGTCTTTTTTATACAATGGGGTATTAGTTATTTTAAAAAAGATAAACCCAAGGTTTTTGTAGGTAAATGGATGAAACTAGAGACCATACTCATAAGGGAAATAAATCAGACCTACACGTGTAAACATCATACTATCTCCTAGTGTCAGAACCTGAAAGAATAAATAAAATCTGAAAGATACAGTAGATACTGCAAAAAAGAAAGAAACTTCTCAAAGGGAAGGAACAACTTGGGTGCGAGATAGGAGAAAGGAAAGAAGGAAGGGGAAATATATATACAGATAGCTTGTCCTGCTGATTTCTGCTGGCCTGTTGAAAGGAGAACTTAATGCTTAAATTTTTTTCTCTCTCCTTTTTAACTTTTTATAAATTCTTTACTAACTTTGCACACTTATGTCTAGTAATCTGAACAACTAACCTTAAGAGAACAACATGTGATAGAACTGCCACTGTTGGATTTCTACCATTTTGTCTATAAAAATTCTGTATCATTTCTAATAAGGTTTTTTTTCTATTTTTATTCTCTTTTAAAAAATAAAGAATACATGATGTATTAAATATTATTACCCTCCTGTTGAGATAAGAAAAGGTTAATATAAAGCCGTGCTAAATAACCTGCAGGGCATGTGCAACAATGAAAAAGAAAACAGGTAAGCAACAGCTGCAGAAGTAACCAAGAAAACTTGGAACTCAAGGGTGCCCTGTGTTTGTGTCCTTGCTCCCAGATGCCTAGCCGGTTCTCACGTATAGTACAGCCCACACATTAATCTTGGACACATACGATGGGATCTTGTTATGTTCACCTAAAGAGACTAAAGATATATAAAAATAAGGACAAAGGTGGGGGCAGCATTTTTGCTGTAGCCCTCCCTTTGCTTACATTAAGTATGTATGCCTTTGTTTGCAGCCAGAGCCTGTGAGTCTTTCCCAACACCCTCCTATCATATTGTTTTGAATTTAGTTTTGTTGTTGTTGTTGCTGCTGCTGCTGCTGCTGTTGTTATTTTTGTGTTCTCTTTTGCTTTAAAATACTTTTTTAAGTTTTTTAAAAGCAAATTATGAGTACTTAAAAAAATTGGCCCTCTGTCAAGCCTGGGAGCTGCATCAAGTTCCCCAGGTCAGAGAGCAGAGCTCTTGAGACAGGGATGGATGGAGGGCGGCAGGTGGATCAAAAGCCTTCTAGCAAAAGTCTTCTATAGCAAAGCCAGAGATAAGCTGCAGGAGTTGCCACAGTGATGACAGTGGGAATGGAGGTCGCTAGTGAAGTCAGTAGTGAGGTAGGTATTGCATAAACTGCAGTGTACCCACTTCCCAAATTAACTGGGGAGGACAGATCTTGGAACAGAAACAAAGTTCTGCAGTGATCCAGGCCCAAATCATAACACGCAGCTGGGAGCCCAGACCAGAGGAATCAACACCCCTCACACTCATTAGGTAACTAAGTGCTCCACCAGAGAGAGACTGGCTTGGCGCCTTGTACCAAGACTATGAGTCCAGCATAAAGAAAGCTGTGTGGAACTGGGATCTCATCTTCTTGAAAAGCTTCTGCACTTCGAAGCAAATCTCCAACAGAGTAAAAAAGAAAACTCACAAATGGAAAAAATTATAGCCAACTGTCCCTCTGATGAAGGCCTTCTGTCTAGAACATATAAAGATTTTTTTTTAAATCAGGCCTCCCAAATTCAAAGACCCAATTCAGAAATGGGCATCTGATATGAATATACACTTCTCAGAGGAAGAAATACAAGTGGAAAGTAAATATGTGAAAAAAAAAATGTTCAACATCATTGGTCAGTTAAGAAATGCAAATTAAAACAACACTGAGACTCCATCTCACCCCAGAAACAATGGCTAACATCAAGAAGTCAGCCAATAACCAATGCTGGAGGGGTGGTGGAGAAAAATGAACCCTTCTGCACGGTTGGTGGGAGTGCAGAGCACACTGGTACAACCACTGTGGAAATCAGTGTGGAGAATCCTTCAAAGCTAGGATTGAAGACCCCGCTTAAACCAGCTATTCCCCTCCTGGGTACTTTTCCAGAAGAACTGTAAGCTTCATACCATAGCAATGTATGTTCACCTAAATCCTGTAAACACCCACATGCCCATCAACTGAAGAACGGATAAAGAAGATGTGATACTTTACACATTCAGCTATGAAACATGATAAATTTGAGTCTTTTCTCATTAAATGGATGCAACTAGAGAACATAATCCAAAGTGAAGTAAATCAGACCCACATGTGTAAGCACCGTATTGTCTCCTTTGTGTGAGAACCTGAGAGAGAAAATGGAATCTGAAGGGTACTGTGGAAAGGGAATGAACGTATTCAAAAGGAAAGAGTTACTGAGGTGAGGACAGGAGAGGGAGTGGGGGAAAGAGATTCACCTATGTATGCAAGCAGGATGGTTTGGACAACGGTACTGTGCATTTCTGCTGGTCTATGGAAAGAAGCAGTTAATGCTTTAATGTTTAATTGTTTCTACTTTTTCTCTTCTTAATTTCTTATACATTTCTTTCTTCTTTTTCCTTATTCCAATTTTACATGCATACGTCTGATAACATGAATAACTGGTTGGAAGATAACACCATGTAATACAAGTACTATGAAATTAATATTACTTTATTAAGTAAAATTCTGTATCACTTGTAATTTTTTGTTTTAATTCTAAGTAGTGCTCTCTTTAAAAAATAAAAAGAAATAAAGAATGCTATGTAGATGCTTTGGATTAATGATATAGAAACTGGAGGAGAGATTTTTGGTTGTTTCTTTACTTGTTTCTTTGTTCTGGGTTTTCTACTTCTTTATAATTTCTTTTTTGTTTTATCTTGTTTCTCTTCTGATTTTTCTACTCTTCTTTAACTTTCTTTTTCTTCATTTTTTCTTCACTCTTCCACATTTTCTTATTTCCTTATATTCCCTCTATTCCTCTCCAACTTGCATATGGCATAGGTGCCTGTTATGTGTAAGAATCAACCAGTCTTCAAATGAAATAGCATCATTCACGGACCTGTGCTAGTGTTCATATCTAGATGTCTCGCGCAATCATAGGTGGGGCTTGGTGGAGGTGATTGGAGCATGAGAGCCTGACACTGTTCAAGAATTAGGCCACTGCTGAGGTTATGGCTAAATGTGATGTTGGGAGGTGAGGCCTGGTCCTGTGAAGTGGGCCAGTTGGTATCTGGTTCCCTGCACCCTGTTCTCTCTCTCTCTCTCTCTCTCTCTCTCTCTCTCTCTCTCTCTCTCTCTCTCTCTCTCTCTCTCTGCTTCCTGCCACCATCCCATGAGCTGTTTCTCTTCTGCCATGCTTCACTGCACTGTAGCCAGTAGACTATGGACTGAAACTTCTACAAACTGTGAGACAACATAAGTCTTTCCCCTTGGAGTCATAGGTGCTGAGTGTTATACCCTCAGTGGTGAGAGAGAGCTAAGACATCGTGCCATCAGCTAAGACTCTTAACAAAACTATACTTAGAAGACCTAAACAAAGCCAGGTACAAATACAGTAACGGCTTGGTTCACAAACCCTTCTTTTTTTTTTTTTTTTTTTTATATATTTTAAGGAAGGGTCTACAGGATCTCCCTGCATAGATCGGACTCATAGTGGATTTGGTACAGGGTCTCACTACACAGCTCACACCTGTTTACAGGCTCCCAAGAGCTGGGATTACAAGCATGTACCACCACACCCAGTCTCCATCACTGTCTCAGCGTGCCCCAGGGGCCAGCGCAGCAGACCAAGGATCAAATCCCCAGCCCTTGTGCCTGTTTGCAGGTGCTTTAACCAGCTGAGCTATTTGGCTAGCCACGAACACTTCTGCTAATCAATAATTTAGTTCCCTAATTGAAGCATTTGATAAAATCCTGCTTCCATTCACCAACTCCACCTTGGGTGATGAACTCAGCAGTGGCCATCTTTCACTGAATCGCACAGCAAATTAAGTCTGACATGAGGACCCGCCGTACATTAAGGGGATCCACACAAGCTTACGATTTCCCTGAATCTCTAACTATTCTTCTTTCTGCACCCAACCTCCCACCTCCACAAATAGCCTCACAAACTTCACTCCAGCTATAAAAATATTGAATGCAGCCCAACCTCCCATCTGGTTTTCACCTACTAACATTTCTCTTGGTATTTCCCTCTCTCCTACTGACTTACTACATTTTTTCCACTTTCTCTTTCAATTCCATAATAGCATAATGTATAGTATAGTCAGTAAGGGTCATTGATAGAAGAATGAAATTGTCGGCTGGAGAAATAGGTTGGTGGTCTAAGAGCCTACCTGGAAAGCACAAAAACCCAGGTTCGATCCTCAGTACTGCATGCTGTGCTGCCTCAGAACCCCAGGAGCACCGTGCCAGCCCCAAAACTGGGCATGGTGGTGCACAGCTGTCATCCCACTGCTAGGGAGGCTGAGACAAGATCACCACTAGTCAAAGTTGCGCAGTGAGACCGTGTACAAAATAAATACAATAGAAGATTTTTTTTAAATAAAATTGTCGGGCCAGCCAAATAGTTCAGCAAATTAAAGCACCTGCAAGCAGGCACAGGGGCTGGTTGTTCAACCCCTGGGCCTGCTGTGCCAGCCCCACCACTAGGGTATGCTGAGAAGGCAATTGAGACAGGGCATGGTGGTGCATGCCTCTAATTTCAGCACTCGGGAGGCTGTAAACAGGAGAAACACTACGAGTCTGACCTAGTAGTGAGACCCTGAACACCCTGTAGAACCTTCCCTAAAATACAAAAATAAATAAATAAATAAATAAAATTTCTTCCATCCCAGTCCTGAATGCTGCACTGGCCCCGCCCCGGGCCACACTGAGTTGCACTGAGTCTAGGTGTGGTGGAGCACACCTGTAATCCCAGCACTGGAGAGGCTGAAAGCAAGAGGACCACTATGAGTACGAGCTGTGTAGTGAGACCCTGGACCACACACATAAATGTCAGAACAAGTTGTAATGTTCATTACTGGTGTATGGTTAGATCTGTGCATGCTGTTATCACCAGTGAGAATTCTCTCCCTATAATAGTTCCTGGATCCAACCTCATCAAACAGAGAAGGTTGAAGTGGAAGACAATAACTCTTGATAAATCAAAGAGCAGAAATATAGAAGAGTGCAGAGGAACAAGGAAGCTTTTATTGCCAGCATGTGACCGACTTCCTGACTTGGGTTCAGGACTTCCAAGCTGTTGGTACTAGCCTGAACTTAGCTTTCAGGTTATATACTTTTCAGGTTTCCACAGTAACCACATTATCACATGTTCAGGAATTTTATAAGAATGTCACATAATTGCCACAAGGTTTACATTCCCCAGACACTGTTGACCATCTACCTGTCATAGGGAACGTGGTGTGATGTTTGCCCTATTCCCCAAGTTGTCCTATCTATCTGTTCCTATTTTATGGTCCTGATTTGCTCTAATCAGGTTTATTGTTAGCTACATTGGAGGGGGAAGGAGGGAGTTTGTCTAAAGTTTAAGTGCTTTGTCTCATCAAATCCAAAACCATCACTGGAAAATAGGACCTAACTAACTAGATCTATATGTTGCCTACGAGAGGCACACCTCATCCAACAAGTACACATAAAGGGGCTGGCTAGATAGTTCACTGGATTAAAGCACATTCTTAGGCACACACAGGGACCTGGGGTTTGATCCCAGGCGTGTCATGCCAGGATACTGCCCCTGGGGCATGCTGAGACAGCAATTGAGACTGGGCACGGTGGTGCACACCTGTAATCCCAGCTCTGGGGAAGCTGAAAAATAGGAAGAAGGATCACTACCTACAAGTCTGATCTATAAATCTTGTACTAAATACATTTTTTTTAATTTTTGAATAAAAAAATAACACATGTATTTAAATTATTTAATATATATGCTAATTTATTCAATTTATATTGCTAGTTTCTCCGCATTCATTGAAAACTTTTGTGCTAAAATTTGTTTTTTCTTTGTAGGAGGGAATCTTTTTGGTTTCTGAGAACATAGCTACTTTGAACACATACACAACATATTTTTTTATGTATTTTAGTACAGGGTCTGCAGAGTCTCACCATACAGATCTAACTTGCAGTGATCCTCCTGTTTTCATCTTCCCAAGCACTGGGATTACAGGCTCCCACCACCACTCCCAGTCCCAATCACTGTCTCAGTGCACCCCGGGGGCAGGACCAGCACAGCACACGGGGGATCGAACCCCAGTCCCTGCACCTGCCTATGCAGATGTTTTAATCTGCTAAACTATCTGGCCAGCTCTACACATACACAGCATATTAACCATTGTTGTTTATTATATTATTTTGTTATGAAATTCTAAGGATTTGGGGTTTTTTTGGTTTTTTGTTTGTATGTTTGTTTTTTGTGGAACTGGGAATTGAACTCAGACCCTTGAGCTTGCCAGGGAAGCACTTATTTCACTGAGCCATCTCCCCGGGCCAAGGTTTTTATTTTTTGTCTTTGATTTATTTATTTATTTATTTATTTGGTGTGGGGTCTCACTATGGAGATCGGACATAGTAATCCTACTGTCTCAGCCTCACCAGTACTGGGATTACAGGCACGCGCCACCACAGCCAGTTTCAGTAGCCCCCAAAGCATGCTCAGAGTTCCGGGCAAGCACAGACTGTGGTACTGGGGATCGCACCTGGTCCTTGAGCTTGCCAGGCAGATGCCTAGACAATTGAGCTACTTCTCCAGCCCTGGGTTTCTTAATAAAATAAGAAGGAGAGTAGAAAATGATACTCCATGAAAACAGGGACAGAAAAGCAAGCAGGAGTAGTTATCCTAATCTCAGAAAAAGTGAACTTCAAGCCAAGACATCAGCATAAAGAAAGTTACCACATATAGTAAGTGAAGCAATTCAATAGCAGGCAATAACAGTTATAAATATATATATACTAAGCCATAGCACACCAAATGGCATACAATGAACACTACTAGACATGAAAATGAGATAACCATCAATTAAATCATAGTGAGTGGGGGCTTCTTTATACCACTGTCAGAGTCTGGCCAATCAGACTGAAAAAAGAATTATCAGAATTCAACTACATCTCTGAACAAATGGACTTATCTGATATCTATAGGACGTTTCATCTAACAGCTGCAGAATATATATTTTTCTGAGCATGGCATGAAACTTTCTCCAAAAATAAGCAATCTACTAGGCCAAAAATGATGCTTAAACAAATACAAAATTGAAATAATCTCCTGCACACTACCCAGATGGCTACAAGAAACTTCTTAAAATTTTAGATTCCAATATATTTGAGATCTTTGAAAAATGGATAAATTCTTAGACACATGTGACCTATCAAAATTGAACCAAAAAGATATAAAAATCCTAAATAGGCCAATAACAGGGAACAAAATTTAATTTTAAAAATGTGAAAAAAATAATAAAGAACCAAAGCCAATGAATTCACCACTGGCTTTCACCAGAGTGTCAGCAAAAAAATAATATCAATACTCCTCAAACTGTCCATGAAATTGAAAGGGAAGAAACAGTCATTATTTTAAGGCAGCGTTACTATGATCCTAAAACTAGAAAAAGGCCCAAGCAAAAATTACAGGCAATTTCCTTAATGAACATAGACAATAACCCTCAAAAAGATACTTGCAAATGGAATGTAACAAATCATTAAAAAGAGCACATACTATGACCAAGGAGGCTTTATCTGGGGATGCAAGAATGGCTCAAACTACACAGGCCAATAAATGTGTCCATTACATGCACAGAAGTAAGGTCAGAGATCATCTAATTATATGAGCAGGTACATAATAAGCCTTTGAAAAAGTCCAACATACATTCACATTAAAAAGTGTTCTGAAGAACATAGGTGTAGAAGAACCCATTTCTCAATCTGATAAAAGCCATTGGTGACAAACCCATAACTTCATATTAAATAGGGACAAACAGAAGGCATCTTCTCAAAAAACCGCCAAAAGGCATGAGTATTCACTCTCACCATTCCTGTTCAACAGAAGACTGGGAACTTTAGCTACAATAATCAAACAAGTGAAAGAAAAAAGAAAGTGGGATTCAAAAATAAGTCAAGCTATTCTTATTTGCATATGACATGATATTTTATAAGGAAAGACCCAAAAACTCTGACACAAGACTCTTAGAACTAATGAATAAATTCAGCAAGATGGCAGGGTACAAATTCACCACACAGCAGTGAAGTGTTCCTGAACACCAATACTAAACACACTAAGAAAGAAATCCCAACAAAACAGTCTCATCCATAATAGTCTTAAATGGTTAAACAGGAAATAACTGAGCCAAAATAATAAAATGCCTCTATAACAAAAAGGATAGTGCTCTGAAAAAGAGATCAAAGAAAACATTAGAAAATGGGGGGCATGGAGATAGCACAAAGGAGCAAGTACCTGACTCACAAGGGCAAAGTCCCAGTCCAATCCCTGATACAAAAAATAAATAAATAAATAAATTATATATATATATATATATATATATATATATATATATATATATATATATATATATATATATATATATATATATATGGACCACAGAAGATAGTTCAATCCCAGTCCGGCATGTCACTGGCCCAGCCTGCAGGCGTGCTGAGCCTGCAGTTGAGACCAGGCGTAATGGCACATGCTATAACCCCAGCACTGGGGAAGCTAAAGACAGGAGAATCACCCTGAGTCTGAACAGGATAGTGAGACCTGTACCATACACATAAATGGAAAGTAAATAAATACATAAGAAAATGGAAAAGTCCAAAACTCCTCTGTTCTCAACAGAGAACTTCAAATTAGAATAGCACTCAGATTCCATCTTACTCCAGGCAGAATGGCTACCACCAAGGAGTGAAATAATAGCAAACACTCACGAAGCTGGGGGGCGGGGAGCAAATTCTACATTGTTGGCAGGAATGTAAACTAGTATGTCTGCTATGTAGATCGGAATGGACAAATCTCAGAAGCTAAAATCAGACATTTTATTTAACTGTGCTTCCCTGTTAGGCATCTTCCTGAAAGGTTCAAAGATCTCATAGTACAGTGACGCATGTCTACCCACAACTCCTAATAGCCCTAGAATAAATAAACAAGGTGTAGTGTCTCTGCCATAAAGAAAGAATCTGAGTCATTTTGCCTTGATGGAATATGCAGTGAAACGAATCTGATATGAAAGTTAAATATCACATAACTTCTCATAGATGAGAAACCCAAACTTCAAATAATGTAATGAGCTGAAAAAAAAAAACAGAAAATAGGAAATAGGGAGATAGATCTTTTGTAAGTGGGAACTTGGAGAGAAGGGGAGAAAGTGGAGCAGGAAAAAAAGTTTAAAAGAATTAAGTCCTATGTGTATGCCCAGTGCCCACCAGAAATAAAGTCATCATGTACACAAAAATATATTAATAAAGAAATTAGGCAGCTTTATTTGACTTCAGGACAGATTCATAAATCATGATACACAAGTTTAGCTTAGATTTTCCAGCTTCTAAAGCTTGACTTTATTTGTGTAGGAGAAGTGTTGTGACTTTGCTTCATGCTAAATGCTACATACCATAGTGGTGACTCTACAGGTGGACTTCTCCGCAATCCATTTGGAAGATATTCAGACAACCTCTGTCCATTCAAATGGAGGACACGCATAGCCTATGAGCTAGGAAGTCCACTCCTAGGTATCTATCTCAGAAATGCCACAGTATCTGCCTCAAAAAATGCATATTGGGCTGGCAAGATAGCACAGTGGTCTAACGCACCTGCTTAGGCAAGCACAGGTAAGCGTGCAAGGACCACAGTTTGATCCCTGGCACCATACGCTGCATCAGCCCCACTCCCAGGACAGGCTGAGCCAGTCACGAAAAAAAGAATGTATAGGAATTGTCACCAACATCACTATTGGTGAGAGCCAAAGCCTAAAAATTATAAATATCTTCTCCTATAGCAGAATAGCCAAAAAACTATTTCCATCATAATAGAATGTATAACCAAGAGTGGTAAACCACACTTGATATAAACTTGAATTGATATAAAGTTGAAACAAATGCCAAGACTTTGTTTTAGATTGGCAGCCAGCGAATATCCTTCTGAAGAGAGTGACTGCAGTACCCACAGTGGACTGTATTCTTTTCTTGACTTGGGTGTTTATCGCATTAGGTGTGTGAAATATGTAAAATCATCAGGATGTTTACGAAAGAGTTTTACCATTTTCTACCTTAAGGTAGAAAACTTCTTGAACATCACACAAATGTTCTCGTAATATCTTTAGTATAGGTGTGGTGGTACATGCTTGTGTACAATTTCAAAACAAAATTGTAGGAGATCACCAACGTTCAGTAGATTGCACATTGTTATCTTCAAAGGAGTGGCTCATAATGAAAGATATAGGCATGAAAAACCAATGAAGCAACACAGGAACATACCTGTCCTTTCAATGAGGTAATAGTACCTGGGAGTATGGCTGTCTTAACTAACATAAGTGAGTATGTATGTAGTTTGTTTTTCTCCTTTTTCCCACTCCAGTTTCTCTTTCCTTTGGAGTATTTTCTAATCCCAGTACTTTGGGGGACTGAGGCAGGAGGATTGTCATGCATTTGAAGCCAACCCGGGCTACAAAGTGAGTTCAAAGACAGTCTGGACTGCATTGTGAGATCTTATCTCAAAAAGACAAAAAAAAAAAAAAAGAAGAAGAGATATCTTTGGTGAATAACAAAGTAATAAAAAGGAAAACTGTGGAAGACAAGCATTTCTGTAGCAAAGACAATAAGAGCAAATGCAGTGGACACCAACACCGATGGACTGAAAGCATCATTTTAATGGGATGAGGCCCGTGAGAGGGTCCGTGTTGCCCAGGTGAGCTCTGCAGGCACCTTCAGACCCTCACAGCTACCCAACCAGGATAGGCATGTCTTTCGAAATTATGCAGCACATTCGGGCAGAGTCGCAAAAAATATGATACAGTTCTTTTTTGGCACATCGTACCTTGCAAACACCTCTCATTCGCCAGCATGTAGAAAAGGCTTGTCTTATGTAAAGATTTTCTCCACTTCTAACTGTCAACAGAAACAAAGGTTAATTCACGCGAGTGTCCTTAAAGGTCACATTGCCAAGCATGGATCAAACACGGGGCTATGCTTTATAATTTTTTTAATGAGAGAGTAATACAATCAAAGATAGCCAAGCTGTTTTGTGGCTGTATGTCTCCTACCTAGTTACTTCTACATTATTTTCCAAGAGTCCTACTGTTCGCTCCCTTGGCCATCATCACTAATCAACTATATGCACATAACAAACCCGAGAAGACTTAGCACAGGACTATTTGCTAAGGAAAGACCACGCAAGTGGTGGAGAAGTCTGAGGAGTCTGCGGGACCTCCCTTGGCAGGAGATGTCATGGGTTCCACTTTGGATAACCAAGAGAGTGTGTAATTATCAAAGTATCAGTGTGAAGGAAGATAACTGATCTGGAAGTTCAGAAGATCATGGTTCTAGCCTTGTATTCCCCTAATATTTTATATGATTTCTTTTCTAAGGGCCTCACTATCTGTTATGGCTCACTTATAGGATACTTACAAGAGTCTTATCAGATAATGAGTATGAAATGGTTTGAAATATCTGGAACACATATCTAAATATCTTGCTAGTAATTTTCCAAGATAGTAAGATCTAGGTGCTTCTGGAAACCAGAGGGAAAGGAGAGGACAGGGGGCAGTTTGTGAGGATAAGGCTGTCCCTAAGTCACCCTTCTTTTGTGGGCTAAGCCTTATCACTGTCTCTACCAGCTGCCCCCATGGGACCATGGATTGATTGTGTCTATGTAGTATGAAAGTAATCAGTGTGAGCCAGGGAGATGGCTCAGTAGAATAAGCGCTTCCCTGGCAAGCACAAGGGCCTGAGTTCAATCCTGATTCCACCAAAAAAGAAAGAAGAAAACAAAAGAAAGAAAGTAATCAATGTGTGAATATAATCAATGTGATACAACCCAAGGCCAATGGCACATAAACTTGCCAGCTGTGCTCTACCAGCTCTGCAGGCTTCTCAAGACAAGGGAACCCAGAAGAAACACCACGGGAAGTGTGCAGAGGTCCCCTCCCGCAGAACAGCACAGCAGCTGCGACGGGGTCCTCATCTGTGTCTGTCTATGTGGCCTTTAAGTGACACCTTTCGAATAGGAAGTTTTGAGGCAGCAAGTGGAAGCTTCCTTCAGACCCCACAAACCACACATTTGAGAACTTCCACTTCAGTGACCTAAGTGGTCTCTCCTCACCACTATCAAATGACTTGCTTCTGTCTGGAGAACAGAAATCCCTTCTCTTCAAATGGATGGGCCATCATGTCCCATTTAGTTACGTTAATTGAATGCATTTTAACAATGAACCCCATTTACAGATTTACCATGGCTTCTGACTGAGAAAACTTCATGGACAGCTGACTGGGGAAGCCAAGGCCCAAGAGTCTTCAAGGAATAAGCTCCCTGCCACCCCCAAGCCCTAACTGTTCTCTAAGGTTTTATCCACTTGCCCTGCCTCATTTCTGAAAATATCAGTCCAACCTTGTCTACAGCCCTCACAGAATCCCAAGACACAGCCCCTTATCTGAAGAGAACTCCTGCTGTGTTATATTCTCAGCATCTTCTCTCCATGTGCAGGACCTTCCAAGAGCATCCCCCACCCTCGTATCACCCTGCTCAGCTTCTTTTGTCTCAGTATTGCTTTCACTGCACTCACAAGACTACACACCCCCTTCCCTTTGCTGTTCCTAACTTCACGGGGAAAAGAAGTAATTTTTACCTGGTGGAACATAAGGCAGCAAGAAAAGGACCACAAAGGCCAAGGGTAGACTCCTCATGGCTAAGCCAATCAGCCACCAGGCATCTAGGATATAAAGGCGAGTGACCCTATATGTAGCTGCTGCAAGGTGGGGAGGTGCATGGCTAGTGAACCTTTAGGAACAGGAACATCTTGCTCCATTGAGCAGCCCAATAAATGAGAGGCCTGATTTTGAACGTGACATTTCCCCACTAAACACACTTGCTGGATGGCCCTTGCATGCCAGCGACTAATCCACACTGTACAAATAGCCCTCCTCTAGGACATTGTGTGGATGTCTTTGTATCTTCTTTAGACTTGTATGCCCTTTGAGTGAATGCCTATTGCAGCAGGTTACCATAAGCCCACTTCATGTAGTTGGAAACATACATATGTGTTTTTGTTCTAAAACACACTCCAAAAAAAAATGGAGTACATTTCTTCATAACTGAAAGGCAAGGAACATGAGTCATCAGTGAAACAAGTAACTTTCCTAAGTTCACGGAAATCACATACAGCAACATCACAACTTACATACTCCTGATACACACGCATTAAAGTATAGGCTTGTTCCACTCTAGTGTGACTGCAATCACATTAGGGAATGAGAGCTCCTCAGAGAGCATAGGCAAGTCCCCATAACACCAGTGCTGCAGTCTGAAGAGCACCCTCAGGCCACATGCCGACTGAGCCCAAGCACACATGGCACACCTGCTAGGCAATGCGTCACGCACACAGCAAGCCTGATAAAATCCTTGTTTAGGGGGACTGAAGGTCAATAGTGCTTGGTAATTTTTAAAGTATTTCAAGTTTTACATCAACCCTGTCAGATACTACATGAAGAACAGAGATCCCAGAATGAGAAAACCTGGCTTCTGCTCTGGACATACATTGGTTTGATGAGGTTTTAATAAAGCACTTAATTCCAATCACTCCACTATAAAGCAACCTCTACACAAGTCCTATCTATCACACTGACATTTTGCAGTCAAATGAAACAATTCTGGTGAAAGAACCTTGATGAAGTGTATATTTAATGAATTCTTAGAAGAAAACATTTAAAACTAGATATGGTAATGGTGGAGTTCCTTCAAGTAAATAGTAAACAGCCAGGACTAGCTGTCAATTTTTCTATCATTCTGCCTTGTGTTCTACTCACCCTATTAGATGATTGGTTGGTTGACTGTGGGTTGATTGAATAACTGACACACCACTTCAGTTAGATTCTTGTTTTCCACCTTCAGGAAGCTTGTGGTAGATCTGTGAAGGACTCATAAAAGAACTACAGGGGAGAAAATCAGATTAAAAGAACAATAGAAGATGTGAGCCTGGAAAAGCCCATAGGTAAATGATCCGGAGAGCATGAGAGCTCAAAGGCACACTTCTAAAGACCACATTCCAAGCAGAAGTGCTGGGTACCACCAATATGCTTTCCTCCATGTATGTGGCTCCCATCTTGTCTCTAACCAATCAGTTTAGTCTGTCCTTCCTCTGAGCTCCCAATTCTGCTGTAATCATGCCCTCTCCTTGTGCCTTCTCCTGAACACCTGTCCACCTCTGTGCCTCAATGAGACACTGCTTCCTGGCAGCCTGCATGATCCAAGGTTGTTTGGCTGCCAAGGTGCTGCTCACCAGGGGCAAGCAGGAAGATTCTGCAATCTCCTAACAGCACTGTGCCATTTCCAGAACAATACCTGATGTGAGGCTGGTCACTCCTTCCCATCACAATACCTACACCAAATAGGTCATCACAACTCAACAATTCTACCTCCCACACACAGTTCATACCCACTTGTCTCTCTCCATCTGAAGCACTGCCACTCAATCCCAGCCATCACCACCTGCCACTAAACTAAGCCAATGGCCTCCTACACTGTCTCACACAGCATGTTCAGACAGTTATCCTTCAGGCTCAATCAGCAACCACAGTGGCCTTCATAACATTGATGTCACCACTTCTGGTTCTGTGCAAAACATTTCCACTGCTCCTTTTTCAGTTACAGTGGAAACTGTTTAGTGTGAGTCCTGGCCTTGTTCCTGCTCTCTTCTCCCAGCCAAATTCATCCAATTCACTGTTGCTCTCACTGAATTACAAGCCACTGGACTTTACTGCTGTCCACTGTGTATGGTCTCCCTTGCTCAAGATAGAAGTTCCAAATCAAGTATCAGCAAGGCTGCTATCACAGAAAGACCCACTCTTGTCTTCTCTCCTAGCTTCAGGTCACCTCAGGCTTGCTGTGACTTACAGATGGCTTCCTACTCCATCTTCACATTGTGTTCCATCTGCAAGTGTCTATGCCTCATTTTGCTCTTCTTATAAGAACGTGGTGATCAGGACCAGGCCCACAAGAATGGCTTTGTTTAACTTCATCATCAATAAAGATACTATTGGTATGAAATAAGGTCACATTTAAAGGTAGAGGAGGATACCACTTCAACAGCTTTTAGTGGGTGAAATTCAATGAATAATATCAATTTTAATGTTTATGAGTGATATCATTGATCCAAGTGACAGCATATGAGCCAGTTATTTTTCTAGGATGCTATTTTTTTTCATCATATCTACCCAAAAGAAAAACAATCTAGGGAAACTTAGTTCTCTTTCCCATCTTGCAAGATGGTGGGTGAAATAACTGACACTAAAGAGAAGAAACCCAAAGCCAAGAAGGCTTCTGCCAGTGGTACTGGTAAGAAGGGTGCAGTGAAGAAGGCAAAGAAGCCCAAGAAGGGGCAGCCCCGCTGCAGTCGAAATCCTGTCCTGGTTAGAGGAATTGGTAGACACTCCCGGTCTGCTATGTAGTCCAGAAAGGCTTTGTACAAGAGAAAGTGCACAGCTGCTGAAACAAAGGTTGAGAAGAAAAAGAAGGAGAAAGTTCTTTGTATGATCACAAAACCAGTCAGTGGGGACAAGAATGGAGGTAGCCAGGTGGTTAAGCTTTGAAAAATGCCTACTGAAGATGTGCCCCAGAAGGTTCTGAGCCATGGCAAGAAACCCTTCAGTCAGCGTGTGAAGACACTTCGAGCCAGCATCACCCCGGCAGCATCTTGATCATCCCCTCTGGGCATCACAGAAGCAAGACAGTGGCCAGTGGCTTGCTGCTTGTGACTGGGCCTCTTGGCCTGTTTTTTCTTCTTTTTTTCTTAATGGAACCAGGAATTGAACTCAGGCCCTATGCTTGCCAGGGAAGCACTTATTCCACTGAGCCATCTCCCTGGCCCCATCGGCCTCTTAGCCTTAATGGTGTTCCTCTACAAAGAACACACCAGTAGTTTGTCATTGCCATCTCTACAAAGTGATATCAGCAAAGTGAAAATCCCCAGACACCAGGAGGGTGAGATCTTTGACACCAAGAAAGAGAGATGACAGATTTTAGAGCAGCACAGGGTGGATCAGAAAGCAGTGGACTCACAGATTTTAGCAAAAATCAAAGCTGTTCCTCAGCTCCAGGGCTACCGGTGATCTGTTTTTGCTCTGAAAAATGGAATTTATCCTCATAAATTAGTGTTCTAAATTTCTTACTGAGTCTAATTAAATAACTGATACATTTTTTTAAAAAAGAAAAGAAAAGAAATCTATGGAACTGCTTCTAGTCTAGAGCTTCCAAAGGCTACTGGAAAATGTCATACAATCCTGCAAGATTTTTTTTGGTAGCAGGGATTGAACTTGCCATTCACGTTCCAGGCAAGCTCTAATTCTACTGAGCTATCTCCATAGCCCAAGGAAATAAGCCATTTGTTCTTCTTACACCTTTCTATCAGCCTCGGATGCCATATGCCCCATCTCCAGTCAAGCTCCTCCCCACTCTCGTCATATCCTGATCAGAAGCTTGAAATCCACTCAACTTGCACACCATTCCCACTCTACTCATCCAGTCAAAAGTCCTACTAATGGAAGGGCAAATGTCAATTTTCACCTTCAAATCTTTATCCCTACATCAATGGTCACAGTACTTTCCTACCCATCTCTTCAATTCCATTGCTTTTGTCAAAACCCCCCTCTATATGTATGTATGTATGTATGTATGTATGTATGTATGTATGTATAAATAGTTTTCATACTAAAATATATGCAAGAAACACAAATGGAGAATTTTACACATTAGTGTGTCAGCTCTGCTGTAATCATCCAGATCAGAAAACTGAACACTTCATCTATTCCATAATTCCTCGCATGCAATCTCATCCCAATCATAAGTCTTTCTCTCCCTCCAAGCTTCCACTGACCTGACCTTAATGTAATCATGTCATTGAGCTTACAGTTTATCACCCATCATGCATTCCCAAGTTACTACCCTGTCTTTCTGTAATAAATATATTACTGAACTTCTCTACAGTTTTACCACCCAGTTGCATACCTCTACAATGGAAGTTTCACTTTGCCCATTGTCATCTCATGTGCTCCTTAGTTCTCTTTGTATCTGCATGGTCCTGTACCCACCCTCAACAATGATCTATTGAAGAACCTAGAATATCTGAACTCCAGTTTCTCACAGTTGGGTTTTGGTGTTTATATAGTCCTTTATGTTATAGCTTACCTTGTACCTCAGTCCTTGTATTTCCTGAGAATTGGTAGATGTGCCCAGGACTCGATCATACTCTGGTTCAATCTCTTTCTTAGGGCCAATTTTTTTTTCTTTTTTCTCTTCATTGGGAAACTCATAATATCATATTGCCTGTCTTTTGTAAAGTCACTAGCCATTTATGTTCATTGCCTAAATTTATAAATTCATCAAATTTTGGAAAAAGATGGTATCCCTTTCATCTTTTATACATTTATTACAATAGTTTAATATGTTTTCATAGACATACTTTCTCTCACCCAAATGAATGTCAAATTGAATTCTTTTTTTGCTAACTAATTTTCTAAACAATTAACTACTTTTCTGTCTTTCTCCAAAGATGACAAATCAGATATTGTAATATAACACAATTATAATCTCTGGTGTTCGATGGGTTTCTACTGTTCTAATTACTCTTATTTTCATTTGTCCTGTCTTTGACCACAGGGAGCTCCTACAACTGGCACCTGGAAATCTTTGGTATATCATTGCTATCTGGCATGACAAAATGTTCTAGGTTGTCCCATATGTTTCCTGCCCTCAGTCTAGAATCAATCATTTGTCTAAAAACCTTCATTGATTAATTTTGTTGGAAAGTGATATTTAAAGTACAAATGAGCAATAAGCACATGCAGAAATGTTCAACATTGCTGGCCCTTCAGGAAATGCAAAAAAAAAAAAAAAAAAAAAAAAAACAAAAGAAAAAAAAAAAAAAAAATTACAAAAAAAAAAAAAAAAAAAAAAAAAAAAAAAAAGACAAAGGGAGAAAAAGGAATGAGATTCCATATTACCACAGAAAAAAATGGCCAACACCAAGAAATCAAATATCAAACGTTGACAAGGCTCAGAGAAGAAAAGGACTTTTCCACTTTCTTGATGGGAATGAAAACTAGGACAACCATAAGGGAAATCAGTATGGAGATTCCAAAAAAACCTAAAAAGAGCAGCTCCATTTGATCCAGATATTCTCCTTCTAACTCTTACCAAGAGTTAAAGACAAGTAACAGCATCTGTACTGAAAGGCAGTGAGAACTGAATAACATGGTTTAAGTACAACTCATAACAATTCAATGTCAGAGCCAAGAATTTGGCCCAAAGTTTGGTGAATGGCCTTCCTTATATTCTTTCATGTCATCATAATGTCAACCAATAAAATTAGAATAACTAGTGATTAGAAAAAGAATGTGTTTTGAAATTGATTTTTGAAAGAAATACAACTTCATATATGAATAAACATCTTAGTATTTCTTATGCCTTAAAAAAGAGTTAAAGACATCATACTATAGGAAAGCATGTATACCCTTCTTTAGAGAAGCACAACTTTTTATTTTATTTTATTGAGAAACAAACATCAATGAGACAGTTTCAAAGCTGATTAATAGGACATTTTCAATAATTAAGACCCTTTACAATGTTATAGTCTTAGTGGTTATCCATAGTACAAGAAGCAGACAGGATATCCTGTCCAATCACTACTACTACAAATCTCTTCTCTTAGAATCAAGTGAAAAGAGCTGCATATCTATCCTAACTATTCTGTATATACAAATACAAAATGGTTCTTCCTCTGTAGCCCCTTTTTTGTTTAGTCCTATCATAGATGGGTATTCCATTGGCATTTAAATACTATAGGTGCGGGAATTAAGCAAAACACCCCAAGACAGTCCAGCAGTCCACAACAGTAGTGAGTTATCTGCGGAAGTTGTTGACTTGAGCCTTTTACAGCTCAGCATATCAATATGGCTTTACCTTACATACCTCATTTTTACTTTTCTGCTGGGTGGTTAAGAACAAGATAAAATGAGACCTACATAACAAGCAATGTAACTTTTGTATTTGATAAGGTCAGTCAAGTCCCCTCAGGATTTATCCTGAAACCCTGTACCACACTTCGTAGATCCTTTGTCAGTGTCAGCCATGTGGATGAGTCACAGACATTGCTTGACCAATTTGCTTAGAGAAGCACAACTTATAACAGATAAAATCTTGGTATTAAGCTATATGTTTGTCAATAGATGAATGGATGAGCAAAATATAGTGTTCATATACAATATAGTATGACTCCTCCATAAAGAATGATAAACTTGAGTGACTTATAGGAAAACGCTACACTTTGGGACCTTGATACAAAGTGAAATGAATCAGACACCCAACCTTAAATGTCACAAAATTTCTCTTATATGAGAAACCCAAAATATAAATAAAGATCAAAGTGAAAGATAGATGAAAGGAAATAGGGAGACAGATATTTCCCACATAGGAAGGGGCTGGGGAGATGGCTCAGTAGAATAAGTGCTTGACTGGCAAGCGAAGGGCTTGAGTTCAATCCCCAGTTCCGCCAAAAAAAAATTTTTAAAAGTCCCTGGAAGAGACAGCTTCCTGAGGACCACCTGATATTTCCCACATAGAAATAAGATCAGACAAGGAGAGAATGAGGAGAGAAGAGGAAAAAGGGGATGAAAGAAGTAATTGAGATGTGTTCTGTACCTGTACCAACTCCACACAAAGAATGTAAAAGTCATGTGACGAAAACAGGTCCTAGCAACAAAATAGTGCAGCTTGGACGCTGGGATGCTTCACAGCTCCTGCGCTGCTCACTGCTTCCCTTCCGAAGGACAGAATAAGAAGAAATAGGAATATGTATTTGAACTATTATTGTGACGTGACCTCCCTAAAGGGATCTGCTCCTGAATTGGGCAAAGCTCTTCCCTTTTTGGAGACTAAATTTGCAAACTGACTACTGTTTTTTTCACATTCTCATCACTGGAACAAAATATCTGACACCAACCACCTATAGGATAAAGGACTTATTTAGGTTCAAGGATTTCAGAGGCTTCAGTCCATGTGATGAGCTCAAAACAGAAGTAGCATGGTGGAAGGGCCCGCCACGGAAGAAAATTGCTTACGCTATGGCAACAAAGAAGCAGAAAGAGAAGGGGAGAGCCCGGGCAGGAAATGCACCCCTCCAGTCAGGCATCCACAGACACAGCTTTCTGACCAGACCTCACCTCTGGGCTGCAAGTTAGCAACATTTTCTCCCCTCTGGGGTGATTCAATCACCTTGCAAAAGCCCTATCAATACACACATGAGGATTTGGGGCCACAGCATTGACTTGAACCAAATCACTTGCACCTGGCCTGCAGAAGATTTACGAGAACCTCTTCATGCAAAATGCATTTAATCTCTTAGAGTTGCCAGGGTTTTAACAGTTCCAGCATTGCTGAAAGTCCATGTACAAAGTCTCACCTGAGACTCTAGGAAAATTCATATCTGTATATTCCAGTAAAAATCAAACTAAACCTAGATACCGCTAACATACAATGGCCCAGGGTAAACATCCCCATTCCCAAAGGAAGGAACAAGGAAAGAAAGGAGTGGGACTGAAGCAAAATCAAAACCCAGCAGAGCAAACCTTAAATCCTATTGTTACATGTAAGGCCCCAGGGCAGCTTGTGACAATGACATGTGAACTCCATAGCTGGTCCTGCCTCTACTGCATTCCCAGTTGCAGCCACCATCTCATCTCTTTTGAGGTGGCTTTGCTTATTGCATATGGCTTTCTTCACACAATCCACAAATAACCTATGTGCCTGGCCTTTCCAACTTCCTGGGTCCTTCTGTGCTTTCAGCTTCACTTACAGCCTCACACCTTGCTCTCTCAGGGACGAACTCTTTGGCCTCCCAGGCCTTCCTCTGCCTCCATGACACCTTGAGTCTTATGTTCTGGTGGAATGCCAGTAAAACCAGCACCATTTGAATGATGCCAGGGACTTCCACGAACTTCAACAATAACCAGGCACTCTTGGATGACAGCTGCAGAGACTTCTGAATGCCAGGATGACTGGGAACTGTAAAACAAATTTCAAAGAACCAATCTTCTAGGTAAAGTTTTTAAGTGGGGCACTTCGGGATTCTCTTCTGCTCCCTTGTTCCTGCGAAAGCATCAGCAGCCAATTTTCTGATTCCTCACATGCCATCAAGAGCACCTTTCCTCTCATCCTCATCTAAAATACTTGGCTTCTTTCTAACACTAATCTTTTCAGTAACCAAGCTCTTTTTGGCTGAGGCCCAAATTTTATAGGCAATAATTTTAAAAGTGCTCTCTTTCTGGCCACCAGCAAAATTTTTCAAATCATTCAGCTCTGCTCTTTTGGCTTGCCTCTCATGGTAGATACAGCTAAAAGCTTCTGGTCATACCCCTGCTATAGGCTCAACATTGGAATGCCTGGAAATTTCTTCTATAAAATTAGTTATTGGGCTGCTTTTAATCTCAGAACTCTTCACAGTCTCAGAACATGAGCAAAATGTAGAAAAGTTTTCTGCCAAAGAACAATGCACACGGTTGAGCATGCAGCTGCCAAGGGAGCCTGTGTTCCCAACTGAGGCTCCTGAGCCTGGCCATTACTGTCCGCATTTCCCTCCACACTCTGCTCTTCTACGGTCCAACTAGAATCTCCCATCAAACCTAGCTTTCAGCATTCTAGAGCCTCTTCATGGGCATTTTTTTAGTTACTTTTCTCTCATTTCTGGGTCAAATACCCGAAACCCAAAATGAAGGAAGGAAAGGTTTATTAAGCCCACAGTTGGTGGAAGTTTCAACTGGTACTCAACTCACTCCAAGGCAGAGAGCAATCGTTCATGGTAGCAGCAAACAGCAAGAGAGAAAGTCTGTCTCCCTTACCCATTCAGGCTATCTGCCCCACACCCATAATCCCAATGGCATTTACACTGATAATCCCAGCACTGGGTCATGAATTAATCACAAATTCTAGATGTCTGCCCCATGATTTCATGAGGCTTTGGGGTAAAAACTAAACACAAACCATAACATTGTACCCCTGGACCCCCAAAGACCCATGCACATATATCTCTTTGTGTAAAAAGATTTTAGTGCATCTCCAAGATTTACCAAACTCCTAACAGTTTCAGCATTGCTGAAATGTCTGAGTCCTGGGCTCAGTGGATTAAAGTACCTGCTTAGGCAACGCAAGGACTGGAGGATCCCAGCCTGCTATGCTGGCCCCACCTGAGACATGCTGAGATGGTCAATGAGACTAGGCATGGTGGTACACACCTGTAATCCCAGTGCTTGGTTGGCTGTAAAACAGGAAGGATCACCAGGAGCCTGATCTTTATAGTGAGACCCTGTAGACCTTATACTAAATACTTAAAAAAAAAAAATATCTAAGCCTCAAGTCTCCTCCAAAACCTAAGGGAAACTCTTTGCTGTGAACCCCTGTACAAATGAAAAGTTAAACACTTCCAACATTCAATGACACAATATAAATTTCAACACTCAATGGCACAAGATAAACATTACCATTCCAAAAGGTACACGGGACAGGATATCCAGCAGTGGAAAAAAAGCAAGTCCAAAATCCAGAAAGGTGAACATTAAGTGCTGTAGTTCTATGTGGAGCATTGGAAGCAATCTGTGTCAAATTGTGAGCTCCGTGTGGCTCTGCCCCTGTGGCACTTCTGGTGCTTCTGGCTTCCATGGCATCTCTCTTAAGCCAGCTTTGCTCGCTCCTTGCAGTTTCCCTTAGATGATCCATGTTCCTTGATTTTCCAAACTTCTGGGGTTTCCACTGAATGTTAAGCTTTTCCCTCTCTGCTACACATGCTACCCTCTCAGGGGCACACCACCTGGCCTTTCAAGCCCTCTTCTGAGATATAGGTAGAAGCCTTCCTAACCTCAGATCTCCTGCATTCTTCAAGAACCTAAAACCAGTGCCACCTGGATGCTGCCAAGGTCTGCTGCCAGATAGAGCAGTACCTAGGCTTTCCTTCTCTCATGGTGCTGGGGTTAAATGCCTGGATCGCTGAGCATTCTGACCCTGATTCTAAAGAATATTCTCCACACTGGCACCATTCTGGAATCTGGTGTGGCTGTCATGACCTTTCTGGAATACAGGGCTCTGTGACTTTCTCCTTAAGGCAAAATCCCTCAGCCTTGCAATTCAGAGGCTGCAAAGGGCAGAGACCCGCTGCCTCCTCTGATGCCCTCTGGTCATCCCTTCCACTCTTGTTCCGTTTTGGCAGTGGAGATCCTATCAGGTCTCTCTCTGCGTTCCATACTTTATTAAAGCTTCCTTTCTGGCCAAACTCACAACATTTTATATCATCCTGCTGGGGGCTGGCCAAATAGTTTAGCAGATTAAAGCACCTGCAAGCAGGCACAGGGGCTGAGGGCTTGATCTCTGGGCCTGTCATGTGGGCCCCCAGGGTGTGCTGAGACAGCAATTGAAACTGGGCCTGGTGGTGTGCACGTGTAATCCCAGCTCTTGGGAGGCTGTAAATAGGCTGGTCGCTATGAGTCTGATCTAGTAGAGAGACCCTGAACACCCTGTAGACACTTCCTTAAAATACAAAACTATCCAATAAATAAATAAATAAATAAATAAATAAATAAATAAATAAATCATCCTACTGGGCTGCATAATCTTGATTCTCAACATAAATATGACTAATAGCCACTCCACTGTTCAATATATGGACACTTTGAAATTTCTTTTGAAAGATTACTCAGCCCATCATGCTTAATCTCAGTCTCAGGCAAAGTCTTTGGATGTGAGCAAAATTCAGACAAACTTTCTTCCAAGCCATAACATATATCTTCCAGAGTCCAGCAATCAATGCAGTCCTTATTCCCAGAAGAAACCTCCCTACCCGGTCTTTATAGGCAGAATTTTCATCGGCTTTCTGGTCTTCTGAGGTCTGACCAGAATCTCCCACACAGAATAGTCAAAGCTGTTCCAATGCTTCTCTTACAGGCAACGTCTCCAAACGCTCCCTTTCTCTTCCCATAAGACATTCCCAAAAGCTTTAATCCACATGGTGAGTTTTAGCCACAGCAATGACTCCACTTCTCTGGTATCAAATTTTGTCTGTTACTCTTCTCTCATTTCTGGGATAAAATACCCCCAAAATGAAGGAATTAAAGGCTCATTTATCTCACAGTTGATGGAGGTTTCAGTCCATACTTAGCTGGCTCCAAGGCAGAGTGGCACATGGCAGAGAGCAACTGTTTGTGGCAGTGACAAAGAGCAGAGAGCGGGGGAGGGGCAGCAGCTCTGGCAGCTAGCTAACCTCTTTCCCTTCTTTACATTGTAGTAGAAACTACCCACTCCAGGAGAAGTGCAGCACCCCCACCCACAATAGCCAATCACAAACTCCAGAAGCTGCCCCATGACTGCATGAGGCTTTGGGGGGACCACTAGACACAAACCATAACAAGGATCCCCTAATCTTTCCAAATTCCTACCACAAGCCAGCTCCAAAGGCTTCTGAACCCCATGTTCAGGTACATCCACTACAGCCACCCCACTTCTTTGGCACCTAAATCTGTCTTAGCCACTTTCTCATCACTGGAACAAAATACCCAATACCCACAACTTAAAGAATGAAAGGTTTACCTTATTCATGTTTTCCAGAGGCTTCAGTACATGCTTGCCAGACTTGATTGTAGAAATGGCACAACAAAAGCCTGCCATAGAAGAAAGCAGCTCACATCCTGGTGATCAGGGTGCTGAGAGAGAAGGGAGAGGTCAAGGGCGCTATTATCTTTTTGGGCCAGGCCTCCAGTGACCCCCCCTCCTTCTGACCAAATCTCACCCTGCCTCAAGTCAGGAATACTGCCTCCATCGTTCAATCACCTTCCAACAGTCTGGCTTACTATTGCATGAGGCCCTTGGGAACACTTCTGACATAAATCATAAGGATCATCCTCCTCTCCCAGCTAGGCATGGTCACTACTTGGAAGTTCTCCTCCTTTTAGATTAGTGAAACACTCCTGGCTTCCCTCCACGTTCCTCCCACAGATGGGCTGCTACCATGCTGGCCTTGTGCTTGTTGGTGTTTTCTTCCCACCTGCTTGTATTTGGGTTCCGTGGGCTCAAGTATTACTGAAGTTTTACCAATTCCTTCACACACTTTCTTCCCACTTTGCCAAACCATTAATAGCTAGTTATCTAATTATATGCATCTTTGGGGTATTTTGAAAATTACCTAGAGAAAAGATTTTAAGTATTCTTACCATTTAAATTGATAACAAGTATATAAGGTCATCCATATATCAGTTACAATAAAACCATTTTTCAATATACTTGTGTTTATCAACCACATATTGTGTGTGTGTGTATATATACTGTACATATCTGCACACGATTGCACAGATACACATATTGTCCATATTCACACATTTGTATTATAAGTTTTAAAGAGAACACTTCATTAAATTATACAAAAGGGTTAAACTGTCCCAATAATCTTACTTGGGTTTGTCAGTTTTACTTAACTTTTCAAAGAATTAACTTCTAATTTCATTTGATTTTTCCCTATTGTTTCTTTTTTTTTTTTTTTTTTTTTTTTTTGGTCTTTTTTTTGAGACAGGGTCCCACTATGCAGTTCAGGCTGGCCTTAAGGTCACTTTGTAACTCAGGCTGGTCTCGAATTCACAACAATCCTCCTACCTCAGCCTCCCGAGTGCTGGGATTACAGGCATGCACCACCACGCCCGGCTTTGTTTCTTCTACCGTGTATGTTATTGCATTTGTAATTCTCTTCTTCCATAATTTTCTAGGCTTTTTCCACTCTCATAAGATGAAAGCTAAGGTCATTGAGTCTTCTCCTTAACCACCCAAAGTTATAAATTTCCCTGTTTTAGCTGCCTCCTTAAAATTTTAAAAGTGTGTTTAGGCTATATTTTTATTTCTTGTGAGGGTTTGCTATGATATACAGGCTTATAAGTATATCATTTAATTTTCAAATATGTGCATATTTTAAGATATCTTCTTCTGCTATTTTTAATTTAATGTTGTTGTCATCAATGAGCATACTCTGTTATTTCAAACCTTTGAAAGTTAGAGAGCCTTGCTTTAAAACCCTGGATATAGTGTGTAACGGTAAACATTCTACTAAAACCTGAATATGTGTTCTTCAAAATTGAGTGAAACCTTCTACAGATCTCAATTAGGAGCCAGGCATTGTGGCCTGTAAATATCACAAAACTCAATGATGCAAAGGATTAAAATAGTATCATCATACACTGTCTGATCCTAAGAAATCTCTGGAGAGAGGCCGGGGAGATGGCTTAGTAGAATAAGCACTTTCCTGGCAAGGGCAAGGATCTGAGTTCAATCCCAGTTCTGCCAAAAAAAAAAAAAAAAAAGAAAAGAAATCTTAGGAGATTGCAGCAGAAGACAAACCTATCCAGGCAGCACTACTGAAAATTAAAGAAAAGATAAAGACACACTAAAATAAGAGAAAGTAGCACAGTATATGTAAAAGAAAGTAGCACAGTATATGTAATAATTCAATTTTACTTGAATATTAGGCAATGCCGGGCGTGATGGCGCATGCCTGTAATCCCAGCACTCGGGAGGCTGAGGCAGGAGGATTGTTGTGAGTTCGAGATCAGCCTGAACTACAAAGTGAGCTCAAGGCCAGCCTGAACTGCATAGTGAGACCCTGTCTCAAAAAGACAAAAAAAAAAAAAAATTAGGCATTAACTGCAATAAGGCAACAAGACAATGTAAGAGGTGCTCTCTATGAATGATTCCTAATGCTTTCCTTTGACACTTCAGTTCCTCAGTGACCACAATTGATAAATACTGTGTTTCCTTCTTAATAAAAACTGTTACCAAAAACAAGGGAGGCTAAGGATTTTTCCCATGTCAGATTCACACCCAGGACTGCCTTTTTCCCCAGCCCCTCATCCTTTCCAGGAATCCATAAAGATAGAAACATCCTCATTGCTATGCTCAGACGGATACATTTGTAGAAGGGAAAAATACTGAAGTCTCTAAAGGAAAGAACCGCGCTCTGCAGAAACCTGGCAGAAGCTGAGGAGGATGGAACGCCCTGAGGGCTCCTGGGCACTGGGCCGAGTCACAAGGGCATTTGATCTTGGAAGCAAGCACTGAGGGCCTTCTCCCGCACGCAGGGTCGGGAATGTGCTCCAGGCCGGTCCCTCCTCACAGAATGTCCCAGACCTCAAGCATAATCAAATATTACCAGAGATAATAAACTGATTCACCTGGTTACACAGCCCCTTCTGGGCAAATGTATTTTTGATCACTGGGGACATGCAGATCTCACTGGCCTCTCTGAACTTCCCAGGTACAGAGACCCTTTGTTATCCTTGTGCCTAAGTAGGTGTTCTGTGGAAACACCAGCGTGCTTCTTCTGGAGTTTGGACCTGGGTTTGGTTGCAAGTTCTTCCTCAGTGTCTTTAGCATCTTGGAGATTCAGATGCCATTCCGATCTCCACTCTAAATTCTACTTTAATATACAGTTAAAGTAACACATTGAAAGAGTGGAAAGCTGAGGATAGAGCTTCAGAAGACCCAGAATCTACATCCAGCTTTACCTTACCTAGGTAGAAAATTGCACTCAGGCCTTTATTTCTCTGAATTGAAGACCTTGGGTGTTTAAGAAGCAGGAATCAATACAGGGAACCAATTTCACCTTTACCTTCACACCCCAGCATCCCTGGGTGCTCTCTTCAGCTGTGCAGAGAAGAGCATCCTGCACCCCCAGTGATCCACCAGCTCGGTGCCCGGAGCACCCCACCTCTGTCGACAAACTTTAGGTTCTGCTGTCTCCTCATCAGGCACAAGAAACTACCAATGTGTGAGGTGAACGTGATAACCACTACACTACGGAAACCCGCTAAGAAGGTACCAATGTGCAGGACTCCCCTCTTCCTCTTCCTTTTGGATTCCAGCTAAGAGACTGGGTCTAAGTTGCATAGGGCCACACAGATGTACCCTGGACCTTCCTTGTCACTGACATCTGGGATTCTCAAGGACTGGACTAGGGTGGGTACTAAGCGGGGTACTAGGCAAGTGGGTATGAGTGGGGTACATGTGATGTTTTAATAGATATATACATTGTGTCTAAATCAGGTCACAAGTCTACCTTATTGTTTGTTTTTGAAATGCATGGTACATCATTATCACTGCACACACCCTACTGAGCAGCTCCCACACAACTGTCATTGGGTACCACAGGTCAGCGTTCGCCCATCGCTAGCCCTCACTCCCCCGGTCTCTGGCAACCACCATTCTACTCCCAACTTCCGTGACATCCAAGAATTTGGACTCCACCTATGAGTGAAGTCCTGTGGCTCTCGTCTTTCAGGGCCTCTCTTATTTCCAGTCCCATCCATGTCATAATACATGGAAGGACTGCATTCCTTTCATGGCTAAGTGGGGCTGCGTTGTGCTTATGTCCCACACCTGCTTCACCTAATCATCAGCTGGTGGACCTGGATCATTTCTAGTTCTTGGCTGTTGCAAACAGGGCTGCATGAACACAGGGGCGACACGCTGTCTTGGTTTCCTTCGGGTTCAGCAACCCAGTAGTGGGGTTGCTGAATTATAAGATAACTCTATTGTTAAAGAATTTTTTAAAGAGAAAACTATACAGAGAATTTCAAAATAAGATGACAGGAAATTAAAAATGGTTTTTGTGTTTCCTATTGTTATTGTCAAAAGAATTGTTCACATAACAAGACATGGGCATGCAAAATTGATCAGTAATGTAAGTGCAATCTGTTCCTTTCAACGAGCTAATTGAAATCAGTAATCAATTACCTTAGCTATCTTGCAATACCTATTTTCCCTTCCCTCTTTTCTCCTTTTCCCCATTGCAGTTTCTTTCCCTTTCACAATATTTATTTTACCTTTTGGATCTTATTTACTCTGTCAGTTTCCTACACTGGGGAGACAATGCAATGTTTATACCTGTGAAGCTGATTTATTTCACTTATGATTATAGCTTCTAGTTTTATACATTTACCTATAAAAGCCTCAAGTTTATTTTCTTAAGTTTTTTTTATGTAACTGAGTATACTCCATTGTACAAAACTATCACATGTTTTCTATCAATTCCTCAGTTGATGGGTATTCGGGTTGTTTCTGTTTTCTTTTTTTTTCTTTTTTTTTTTTTTTTTTTTTTGTGATACCAGGGATTGAACTCAGCACTTATTCTACTGCACTATCTCCCCGGCCTGCATTTGGGTTGTTTCTAAGATGTAACTATGACAAATTGTGTTGTTATAGACATGGGTGCACGTTATCATTATTTTTAATGTTTTGCAGCACATTCCTACTGTTTTCCACAATGGTTGGACTAATTTATAATCCCATCAACAGCATGCAAGGATTCTCCTTTTCCACATCCTCACCAGCACTTGCTATCCATGGACTTTCTATAACAGCAGAGAGAGGGAGAGAAAGAGAGTGCTTCTTGTCAGATGCATAGTAGCAAATAGTTTCTCCCATGGTGTGTGCTGTCCTTCACCCTAATAACTACTGCTCTTGCCATGCAAACGTTTTTCTGCTTCCATAAACTCATTTATCTACTTTTGCTTTGCATTCTGTGCTTTTGGAGTCATCTAAAGAGCGTTGTCCATTTAAGTGCCCTAAAACCTTCCTTGTGTTTTCTTCTAGTAATCTAACAATCTCACATCCTATCCTGTATTTATATCTTTAGTCCATTTAAGTGGATTTATGTAACTGGTGGGAGACAGATCCTAACTTCATTCTTCTCTAGATGAATACCCAATTTTTACATCGCCTTTTATTTAAAAGACTGCTCTTTCTCCAAAGTGTGTTCTTAGCACCTTCACGAAAACCCATTGTCTATAGATGATTGGTTTACTTCCAAGTTTTTTGTTCCATTGATCTACTGGCTTTTCATGTCAACACCATGCTGTTTGATCACCACCACTTTTAACTTATTTAATAGTTTTATAATGCTTCCTACATTGTACCTTTAGCTATTTAGGAATCTTCGTAGTTCCACATAAATTTGAGGTCATTTTTTCTATTTCTGTAGGGAATGTCACTGGTGCTTGATACTAATTATACTGAATCCAGACACCATCTGGGTAATGAGGACATTTTCACGGGACTGTTGGTAAAGGCAGTTTCTTGGCTGATGCTAAGCTGGGTCACACCAGTGTCTCGCTGCCACAAGGGCCTGCACAGTCCTGGGGATGGTGCTGCAGCTGACAGTGATGCAGCTGGAACAGAGCCCATCCCACTGGAGTGCAGACCTCCAGAAGGGACCAGAGTAGTTCTACAGCCCCATACTGGGCCCTGGCCTAGCAGCAGTGGCTGCCCAAACTTGTGCAGTAAATGCTGGAGATAGTTCTGCAGCCACCAAGACTGATGTTAAGCTGTGTCACATCTAAATCTCAAAGCTACAAAGATCTGTGTGGTCTGGGGGTCAAAGGGTAGGGCTCAGCCTCACTCACTCCAAGGCCAGTAACAACACCGCCTGAAACTTGAGTCAGTCTCCTTGGTGCGCAGTCTCTGCCTGGTGCTGACTGTGGTCTAAAGCCTCCAGCTTGAGCTCTGGCCTGGGGGGAGGGGGCCTTCAGGTGCGAGTCCCCTCATAGTGCACCTGGCACTGGACCTCAAGACTAAGCCCTGCCCTGGCATCCATGCCCTGTTCCCCAGCAAGTAGGTTCTTGCTCCACCCCTGGAGTCAGAGGAGGGGCATGAAGGCAGGCAGCCACCCAACCTGCTGCACTTCCAGCTCTGTGGTGTACAGGCACCCACCCGGCAGTCGCAGTAATGGGGCTGTCCCCAGTGATGGCTTCACTGTGACAAGCCTAATGCTGGATCTTGAGGTTAAGGTCCAGACTTTATTCTCTTTCCCTGCCACAAGGAGGGACAATACCTGTTTCGGGTACTTTTCTTTTATTGCTGGAACACAATACCCAACACCTAAAATTAAGAAGGAAAGGTTCATTTAGCTTACAGTTAGTGGAGGCTTCAGTCCATGTTTGGCTGACTCCAAGGCAGAGCAGCACATGACAGAGTACAGAAGTTCATGGAAAAGGAAAAACAACAAAGAGCAAAGGGAGGAGCAGTGGCTGCGGCAGCTAGCTAGCCTCTCCCCTCCTTACATTGTATGCAGATGACACACCCAAGGGTGGGTATATCATTCACACCCCTAATCCCAGCATTGGATCATGAATTAATCTCAAACTCTAAAAGCCTACATCAATAACTACCAGAGGCCTTCGGGAGACAACTAGGCACAAACCATAACTTCTGCCCCTGGACCTCCAAAGACTCATGCACATCCTTTATGCAAAAGGTGTTTTATTGCATCTGTAAGAGTTGTCAAAGTCCTAACAGTTTCAACATTGTTGAAAAGTCTAATTCTCAAGTGTTCTCTAGGAACTAAGGCAAACTCTTACCTGCAAGACCCTATACAAATGAAAAATTAAACTTCTAACATTCAATGGCAAAAGAAAACCATTAGCATTCCAAAAGGTAAAAAAACAGCAAGATACAAAGCATTGGGACCAAAACAAGTCCAAAATCCAGCAGGACAAACATTAAGTCCTATAGTTCCATGTGGAACATCTGAAGCAATCTGGGACAAATTGTGAGGTCCTTACAGCTCCAACTCTATAACACTTTTGATGGTAGCTCCCATGGCTTCTCTCTTGGGCCTGCTTTGTTCCTTCCTTGCAATTTTCCTTAGATGACCTACATTCCTGGCTTTTCCAACCTTCTGGGGTCTCCACTGCATTGTGGTCTTCTCACTCACAGCTTCACACACTGCCCTCCCAGGGGCACACTGCCCAGCCTCCCAGGCCTTCTTTTGAAATTTAGATGGGGGAAGCCTTCTTAACCTCAGAACTCTTGCATTCTGCATGCACCTAAAGCAGTGCCATGTGGCTGATGCCAAGGTCTTCTGACAGCCGGAGCAGTAAACGTGTTTTCTTCTCTGTTGGCTATAGGGGATGAGTGCCTAAATTTCGGATCACACTGATCCTGATTCCAAGAATAAATTCTCTATGCTGCTACCATTCTGGAACCTGCTGTGGCCACTGCCACCATTTTGGAACATAGGGCTCTGTGGCTTTCTCCTCAAAGAAAAGTCTTTCTCCTCAAAGACTTTCATTTTTGAAGGCTTAAAGCTGAAAGAGGTAAAAATTTGCTACTTCTTGGGATTCCTTCAGGCCCTTTTTTCTTTTTAAACCAGGGATTGAACTCAGGTCCTTGTGATTGCAAGGGAAGCATTTATTCCACTGAGCCATCTCCTCTGCCCCTGGACACTCTTTTTCATTCTCCTGTTCCTGCTCCGCAGTGAAAATTTCCTCAGCTCTATCATTGCAGCCCAAAGATTTACTGGAGCTTCCTTTCTGGCCAAACTCACAATATTTTAAATCATCCTTCTGGGTTCTTTGCTCTTGATTCTCAACATAAGTCTGACTAAAAGCTCCCAACAACAGCCATGCCATTGTCTCAACATTCAACTGCCTCAAATTTTCTTTTGCCAGATTAATCAGTCTGTTGCACTTAATCCAATCTCAGGCAAAGTCTCTGGACAAAAGCAAACTACAGATAAATTTTCTGCCAAGCTATAACACACATTGGCTGGAGTTCAACAACCAATGCAGTCCTTCTTTCCAGAAAATATCGCCCCAGCCTGATCTACAGGCAGGATTTTTATCAGCATTCTGGTCTTCCGAGCTCTGACCAGAATCCCCCATAGAGAACAGCCAAAGGTGTTCCAGAGTTTCTCTTCCAGGTGACATCTCTGAATGCTTCCTATGTCTTTCCATAAGCCAGTCCCAAAGGCTCTTGAACCACATGGTCAGGTACAGTCACAGCAACAACCCCGATCCTGGCGCCAAATTTTGTCTTGGTTACTTTTTCTCTTGTTTCTGGGACAAAATACTCGACACGCAAAATTAAGGGAGCAATGGTTCTTTAGCTCACAGTTAGCGGAGGTTTCAGTCTGCATTCAGCTGGCTCCAAGGCAAAAGGGCCTATGGCAAACAGCAGCAGTTCATGGAGGAAAACCAGCAAAGAGTAAAGGGAGGAGCCACAGCTGTGGCGGCCAGCAGCCTCTCCACCTTCTCTGTGCTGCACTTGGGCTGTCTTATCCAGGACAGGTATGTCACTCAAACTCGTAGTCCCAGCACTGGATCATTAATTAATCACAAATTCTGGAAACCTGCCCCACTGACTCCATGAGATTTAGGGGGGACAACCAAGCACAAACCGTAACACTACCCCAACTCTTTCCTGCCTGCCTTCTTGAAGATGTTTTTTCTCTTATATAAAGGCAGGCAGTGTGATCTCTCGCCTGATTCTCTTAGCTCTTGACAAGGTGGCTTGACGCCTAAATGATCTTTTGGCTCAGAGTGCCTGTAGGGAGACAAAGGCCAAAGGATCTCACCCAGCCATCATCTGCTCCACCTCCTCCAAAACTGTTGTTGCGGATAGATGATGCCCATTTCCGTGTTGCTGGTGTATGTTTGCAGCACACAGTAATCACATTCATCTTGGGCACCTTCAGCGTATCCTCTCCTGATCGTTGTTAGTTCCCTCCCTCAAACATGGCTGATGGCTGTATAAGTCAGTAAACCCAGTTGTAATTAATGTGACATTCAGATTAACTGAAGTGATGTGTGCCGTGTCATGGAAGTGGCATGAGAGGCGCTGTACAGGATGCAAGCCTACATGCACGCACAGCGATGTGCATCCTCCGTAGCCTCGGGAATGAAGCCCAAATGCTTGTCTGCAGTAATGAATGTCTGCAGCAATCCATGCAACGCAATGAAGAATTTAAACCTCTTATGTTAGCAAATGCGACACACAAAACTCAGATACATCCTAAAAACAGTAAAGAAAGAAGGAAGCAAGCAACAAATCATGCGTTTACACTGCCCCTTTTAATCATGTCAAGAAGAGCACGAAACAAAACTATGTAGCAACACGCATTTGCAAAGCAGAGTCACAGAGTAAAGGGCAGGTGCCGAGGTGGCCAGCTCCTTCCCTGTAGCCCATGGCACTGTGTGTGGCTGGAAAGAGCCCTGAGCTCTTGACTCAACAGCCTTTGCGTAGCCCCTGCTTTATGTGAAGTTACTAAAGCCATGGGTGTGCTTCAGTTGCACTATTAAATTCCATCTTTCCTCAAGGATTCATTTTAAAAGGTTAAAAGCAACAGCCACAGGAAAATACACCTGCATGTGGAGAACAGACATTTGAAGCCCCTGCACTCGGAAGCCCTTTGGCAGGGGAAAGGAGAGTTTGGGCTCTGCCGTTCACAGTTGTTCACTCTTCTGTGCAGGGTACGCTTGTAAACCAGATGCTCTCTTTGGGAGACAAAGCAAGAAAGGGGTGAGAAACCAAGGATGCTGAAGGTGAAGGGGAAAAGCACCACAGGAGTGGCTCGAAGGTGAAGAAAATAACAACTTGGCCGGCCCTTGGACAAGAAGCAGGAAAACCAACCTGGTGGGAGAAGCCCCTGCTGAGTGGGAAAAGCACCTGAGGCAGGGTGGAGCTCTTTAGCCAGGGTGAGGTGAGCACGCAGGAGAGATCTTGTTGGATGCCTCTGGGGCCTTGGGGCCTTGCATAAAAAGAATATTGGCTTGTGTGGCCTCTTGGCCCCGACCACCTGACAACTCGCGCTGCTTAGCCCTCCCCCTGGCCCAAGCCCCATCCCATCCCAGGTCACTCAGCTCTACAGGCATTGTTGGAAGCCAGAATAAAATTCACAGCAATACTGTGTCTGCCCCACACTCATATGGAGGGAGTTTGTGAAGGAGAAAGGAACCCAGCTACAGCGGCAGAATTTAATAATAGTACTGATGACTAGGGTGGACCAGCACAAGCGCAAAGGGCTATCCAGGCGCTGTCTAATTTCATCCTCAAAACATCCTCTTCAGGTGCACTCCGTCTGCTCTCTACTGCCACATCACAGACTCAGATTCCTACGCTCCTGGCCCACATGGGTACAAAATAATCCAAGTGAGTGTCTTCTGCACCTCTGGGCACTGTCACCACCCGAGGCAACAGACTTAATGACCTTCCCTAGAGCTGTGTCTGCAGCTCCAGGAAATACTGCCAAGTTCTACCCTTGGTCCTGGACATCCGTCTTTGACCACAACATTGAATGCACTTTACTCGAGAGGAGATGCAGTCCATCCACTCCAAAACTGGACTCTCTCCCAAGCTCCTCGAGGTCTAGGTTCTTCTCCAGGGACGCCTCTGCAGGAGCTCCCTCTCTCCTGGTGAATAAACAGGACGCTGCAGGAGGAAGCTGCCCTTCTCCGCTCTCTGAGCACCTTAAGCCTGGGCTCTATAACAGTGTCTCCCGGGGGCAGGGGGGCCGGGGCTCTGGGCAGCACTGAGCGGCACTCCACAGGATGAGCACACAGGCCGAATAATTACCCCTGCCTTGTCAGGAGGTGTGAGGGAACACGAGCCTAGTCTCCAGCCCTGCCATGCCCTCAGCTGAGTGTCTTCTTCCCCTCCCAGGCGCTCTCCCTCCTGCGCAAGCTGCGTTCTCCCCCAGCAGTCCCTGCAGGAAGAGGCGGCCGGCTCGGCCCCACCCACCCCAGCCAGCCTCTATAACGAGCCTGAGGTCAGCGCCGCGGGGAGCTGCAATCGCGCTGCCCACAGCCATGAGCCTGCGTCTTTCTGGCGTACTCTTCTTCCTGATGGTCTCCTTGCCTTCAGGTGAGCAGCCCAGAGGTTAGGGTGGTCTGCAGCCTCTCCCGGGCTCGTCTTCCACTGCGCCCTGAAGATCCGTGGGTCTCCTGGGCGGGACAGGCCGTTTCCCTGTGCAGCCATCCAAATCCTATTTCACCCTCAAAGCCACCTGGGTAGCCTGAGACTCAGCCTCCTCCCTGAAATGGGGTAGAAGCGTGAGGGCTGGGGCCCGAAGCCTCGGCACAAATGAGTCCTCCGCCAGCAAAGAAGAAGGCGGAGCCCCTCACCCAGCCTCCTGAAGCCTCCTCTTTCTTCCCCTTCAGGGTATGGGATGATTGGGAACAAAGGCGTAGAATTCCAAAGCTGCTTGGCTCTTGAGGGCCTGTGTTTCTTCGGCTGTAAACCAGGATGGACATTTGTTGCATTCTGTCACAACATTTTGGCTTGTTGTACAAAGAACAAAGAGTTCATACCTGCACAGGGCAAAGAAATATGACCTGCACCAATTAAAAGAATATGCGAATGACTAAAAGGATTCTGCTCCTAGTTTGTGCTGCCAGCGAGCCTGAGCGTGGGGCATCAGGGTCGGGCCGGCTGGCGGAATTCCCAGAGCATTTTCTTTTTTTTTTTTTTTTTGTCTTTTTGAGACAGGGTCTCACTATGCAGTTCAGGCTGGCCTTAAGCTCACTTTGTAGCTCAGGCTGGTCTCGAACTCACAGCGATCCTCCTGCCTCAGCCTCCCGAATGCTGGGATTACAGGCCTGCGCCACCACGCCCTGCTCCCAGAGCATTTTCTAAGGAGGCACTGGAGTGGAAACGCGCTTCTTGTTCTTTATTTCTGCCTTTTGTCTCCAAACACTAAGGCAACTGATTAATACAACTTGCAAATTCCACCGATTGCTGCTCGTCCACAGCCCGCGGCACAACTTGTTCTGAGCACAGCACTGACAGTTCACCTAGGCGTTGGTTCCCCTAAGTGGCCTCTGTGGACCGTGTCTCTTCAACCCACAGCTCTGACTTCTCTTTTTTTGTTCTTTTTTTCTATATTCACAAGTGTGTGTGTGTGTGTGTGTGTGTGTGTGTGTGTGTTATATGAGTCCCCACTCATGGCACATAATAATTGCGTGTATTCTGAGGAGTTTGTACATGTACACCTCTTAATTTCTTTTGTATGTCATTCCCCTCGCAGCCCCTCACCAATTTGAAAAAGCTGCTTCTGCTTTTATTCTTTGATTTGTTTAATCCTTTCTCCCTGCCTTCCCTCTCCTCTCCATCTCTTGTTCTCCTCCCTTCTGAGGAACACCTCCCTCCCTCCTGTCACATCCCAGTGTTGTCCTTTTTTTATACTTTGGGTTTCTAGGAAGGACTGTTCCCCAAGGCACACAGGCTGTGAGGGGAGGGCTGTGGGGAGACTGCAGGACGAAATAGAGAGCTCTCCCTTGGCCAACCTCAGGCTTCCTGGGGCCAGTGTCTGTCCAAGTCACACACTGTCACAGAGCACAATCAGCTACAAATAACCATCCATTTCAGTCCTGGTTTTCTCAACCATCATCAAAAGGGTCCAGCTTATATCCAGAAGCAGTGGCACATGCTTGTAATCCCAGCATGCGAGAGGCTGAGGCAGGAGGATCACTGTGAATTCGAGGCCAGTCTGGGCTACATAGTGAGTTCAAAGCCAGTCTAAACTGCATAGTGAGACCCTGTCTCAAAAAAAAGAAAGAAAAAGGGAAATAGGGTCCAGCTCTTGGGCCATAGTAACCATTCCCACGGCCAGGTCTCAACGCCTTCAGCTACAGAAGCAGCCCTGTTTCTGCGAAGTGAGTCCAGACTCCCACCCACCCCAGCCTGCTGGGCAGAAGTCTCCTCACAGTGGCCTGCTCCCAGCCTGACCACCAACATCTCCTCATCTCCACCTTTGCTCACTACCAGAGCCGCAGAATCCAAGTGGAGACAGCTGTTCCTGGCCCGAGGCATGGGATGCAGCTGCGTACCATCGTACCATCGCCTCATGCCTGGAACAAGGCCTCCACCTGCGGACCCAGAGCTCTGCCCAGCAGAACTGGGGTGTGTTGTCCCCTGAGCCCGTTATGACATCCCCTGTCACTCAAGGTGTGTTGGGCCCTGCAGCACTTAACTGTTTTGTTATTTTTTACATTTCCAGTGAAGTGTTTTATTTTCGTTTTTATCGGTTTTATAGCAACATGTCTGCAGTGCATAATGATTGTACCCATAGTGAGGGGTTGCGACAGGTACATAATGCATCTTAATTCTTTTTATGTCCCTCTCTCTCCCCTTCTCTTTTTTATCTATTATCTATCTTTTATGTTGCTTTTTATACTTTGTTTTGCTCATATAAGAGAGGCCATGACAGTATTTAAGCTTGAGCGCCTGATTTAGTTCACTTAACATCAAGATCGCAAGGTGCATTCATGTCCCTACAAATGACTCAAGTTGATTTTTTTAAGGCAGAGCCACTAGTGCTCCATGTGTGTAAATACCCTCTTTCCTCATCCACTCATGGGGTCCTTAATTGTGCTGTCAACGTGACATGCGTAAGGCAAGCTAATAAGCCTTACCTGGCTTATCAGCAAAGCCTTGGGCGGGTCTGTGGGTGACTGACAGGCAAGCCACAAACACGAGGGAAGACCCACCCCGGAAGTGGGTAGCACCAACCAATGGGCTTGCAGCCTCGATGGACTAACAAGGGAAAGAAGCCGCAGGAGCTCCAGTCTTCTCTAGAGCCTGGGAGGTGAGTCCGGTATCTCTAGTCTCCCAGCAGACTTGGCCTCCACTTAAATCTTTATGTGATCATATTTTATATAAAATCTGCTCCTTTAGGGAACCCTGACACAGAGCCTAAGAAAGAAGACTTTCTGTAGGAAGGACCAGCTACTTCTACCCTCAAGCCTCAGAGCACCCTGCAGTGCGGCGACTCCACACACGTGACAGTGTGCTGGGCCGGTGGTCAGGAGGACCCTGAGGCCCGGGCCTGGCGTAGCAGGCAGGGTAGCAGGGCACAGGTCGAAGTCCCCGCCGGCTTCTGACTCACCTACAGCTCGGGAGTCTGCACCAGCCCTCACAGCGAGCTCCCAGCCTGGTGACACAGAACGAATGGAGCCAGTTTGCTGAGATGCTGATTCTTTCTGTGTGTCTTGGTTTTGATTGGGGGGTACGGGCAGCTTTATTCTCCTTCCCAGCTTATCTCCCTAAGTCTACACACGTTTCATATCACAGGAGGAGCACAGAGCCAGTGAGAGAGAGCTCCTTATGCACCCCCAAAATATACCTAGGCACTGCGTGTGCCACACAGGACACAAGCAGCCCCAGCCCCAGGGTCGCCAGGGCCATAGAAGCCAGCTCAGCAGACTGGAGCTGCCCCCTACTCAGCCTGCCCCAGCTTTCTGTGAAACACACAATGCAAACATTTCCCCTGCCCTGGCCCTGATAACCAAGGTCCCATACTGGGAATCTTGCCTTTTTTCCCCCAGAGGCTTATGTGGCCCAGACTGACCTCCAACTCGTGACCCTCCTACCTCACATTCCCAAATGCTGGAGTTACAGATGTGTACTATGACACCAGGCTGGACTCTTCGAACTGTGTCCTCTAAAATTAGAGCAGGTTGCTCAAGTAATAACCAGTCAGACCAGGGAGATAGCTCAATAGAATAATCACTTTCCTGGCAAACACAAGGTCCTGAGTTCATTCCCCAGTACCACAAAAAACAAATACACAAAAAATGTATTTGAAAGCCGGGCGTGGTGGCGCATGCTTGTAATCCCAGCACTCGGGAGGCTGAGGCAGGAGGATTGTTGTGAGTTCGAGACCAGCCTGAGCTACAAAGTGAGCTTAAAGCCAGCCTGAACTGCATAGTGAGACCCTGTCTCAAAAAGACAAAAAAAAAAAAAAAAAAAAAAAAAAAAAAAAAAAAAAAAAAAAAAAAAAA